>CM068841.1:67745117-67837156 GCA_028554795.2 Sinohyriopsis cumingii
TTCCGTAATGTTAAATTTCCCATTGTCCCTAGACAGTCCCACGATCTATTCCCAATGTTAAATTTCCCATTGTCCCTAGACAGTCCCACGATCTATTCCCCATGTTAAATTCCCATTGTCCCTAGACAGACCCACACTATAGTCCCCTGTTCCATTCCCCTTGTCCCTAGACAAGCCCAAACTCTATTCCTCATGTTAATTTCCCTTGTCCCTAGACAAGCCCAAACTCTATGTTAAATTCCCATTGTCCCTAGAGTGGCCCAGCGTTTTTCTCCATGTTAAATTTCCATTGTCCCTATAGTGGCCCAGGGGGTTCTGTAATGCTAATTCCCATTGTCCCTATGGTGGCCCACTTAACTACTAGCGGAAACTGATTCATTTCCTAATGTTGCTGAAATTTGCAGTTTTAATATACTTTGTTGTTTTCTTCTTCCGAATGTCTCAACTGATGTTAGAGCTCCGTCGTACCTAAATCACCTTACAAAATCCTAAATCCTACAATTCCTTCATGTCCCAAGTCTTACAGAAACATTCTATGCTGGTATAGTCAAGAAAAACATACTGGACTGTGACTACCCAGTGGATAAGGAGTGGGGGGAAAAAAGTGTTATGTCCGCTCAACAACTCACCCTTTTCAGATTCAAAGATCCCATATGCGTACTTTAAATATTATATCAGATTATACATTCTATATACCTGCTAATACTAAATGAAGTGAAAGCTTCACAGATTATGCGACGAAACATCCAACCCCAACCTACTACTGGAGAATGACGTCTTATATATACTCGTACAGTGAACAGAATATGCCGATAAATCAGCACCTCATCAATAATAATACTGACTAACGGTGTAGGGGCTAATATCGCCTATTCATTAAAACCTGCAACAACCTGCTGCCATTTTTGTCTGCACACATCGGTGTATACTTAATTACTGGTATTTCTCGCGGCTTTTGAGCTACAGTCAGCTGAAGGGTTCTTTTGTCGAGATGTGTTTCCGGATAAAATCCTAAGCTTGACGACTTGTAAATCGACGTAGAATAACACTGCCCTCTGTCATGTGACCGAATTTCGCTAGAAATGTCTGTGACCAAATACCATTAAATGTCTAAAATGTACGCAGGTGTGTTCTGGAAAGAAATGCATATAGCAATTTGGCACATTTTAATAAATAGGTGACATCTTACCCACATATCGTCCATCAGTATCAACACAGATTTGAGGATCTGATTTATTGGACTCGGAATAGTACAGATGAGGTTGTATTGGGTGACTCACGTATGGAACACACATACCTGGCCAATGTGCATCTCATTAAGGGTGAAGTTCCACCGGAAGGAGTATTCTGCCAGTGTCCACTAAGAGTAGATCACATCTTTTTCGAACTTATCTACTTCCTAACTGCAGAAAGAAGTTATATTAAGTCAACTCTATCACAAATTTATATAAAGATATTCTGCCAGACCTTCTAAAAGAATGCGCATGATGTTTGTATAATAAAATTCGATTCTTTATGTTAAGGAAGTTACCATATTAACCTTTTTTTTTACTTTTTAAAGAACTTTTTTTTTTACTTTTATCATTTAAGAGAAAATAGTTCCTTTTATTTGGAAGGTTTTAGCCCAATAACGATTTTAGCAATGTTTAATCTTTATAATGTACTAACTTTTTCAGATCCTTGCCTTGTGTCTTGAACGACACTCTATTTACATTTATAAAGGTCTCTCTTTCTAAAATGTTTCGTAATATTTCCAATAATGTTTTAAGAACTAAACTTTAGTAGGCATTATTGAGTGCACTTAAACATGCGTACATGCATGCATACATACGAGATGTTGAGAAAGTTCTGAAAATTAGCGCGAAGTACAATTATGTAATTATGTTCTTTATTGGTGAACAGTGCGTCACTGTATCCTCGCAAAGTACTCCTCTGTACACATTCTCATATGGTTTTTCTGTCTGTACGATGCAATCTAGTATATCTATAATAACTATTGATTATATGGTTCTTTTTTCATCGTAAATGAAAACCCGGCTGTTGTCCTTGTAGCTGCTATTAAATTGGATTTAAATGTGCAGATCTACACATATCATTTCTTTACTTAATGTTCTAACAATGTAACCAATTTTTTTTCCTTACAAAATATCAAAATGCATCCTCAGAATTAGGTATTTTGCATTTAAATGTTGTAGAAATAACAGAACAGATTTTGTTTATCACAGCATAGAAAATATATCTGTACATGAAAACAAATGAAAAGGTAGGTGTATACATACATACATACATACATATATATATATATATATATATATATATATATATATATATATATATATATATATATATATATATATATATATCGACCAGTCATTAAGAACTTTACATTACTTCACGTCATGTGAGGACAGTGAGGAGGAATCGATAGCTCAAGTTCACAAGTAGAAAACCTTGCTCGTTTACTCCAAATGCCAATCGTTTAACATTAATAAATCCTGAAAAAGGGCGTATAACTTAGTCATTCATGCTTCTTTCAATGATGTCGTCGTCTTCGTCATCGTCTTTGTAGATAACCTGTTACATAAGGCACATCCATATAGTTCATCTACTATAACTCAAATTACTTAATAGCAACAGCAGTAGCGTCACCCTCTAAAGCATTCATTATCACTATCATAACGATTATCACCATCATCACCTTTGTCCTCGTCGTAATTGAATGAACTAGCTAATCAATGAGTAAATACATTAATCAGATTTTACGTGTTGAAAGGAAAAAACATAGACTTGCCCATTTCCTAAAATTTTGCATCGTCGCTACTTGCTGGACCGCAATATATTTTTTGTTAAATTTGTTCCATGTAAGAAAGTCAACCCTGGGATTCACTTCAGAAAACTGACACTATTCCAATCGCTCGACTGGCTGATATTATTAAGTAATAAACATACCACAATACGTCATCGTAGCTATCTACTTACCGAAGTTCAATCATTAAGACCAAATAATTGAGTTTACTTATATATGTACCTCGATAATTCTTATATCAATCAACTAGCAGAAAATGTGATGAAGTATAGGTTTTCCTTGCGACCTGCTGGAATTTAAATCGAGCACATACGTTTGTTTGCGAAATTTCTCAACCTGTCCATTTATTATCAAGAACACCAAAGATTGTATTTAACAAATTAGTAACGTTTTCAATGTTATCCGACTGCTCTAGTTTACCTCCGAGTCGTAAAGTGTTGGAGAGTAAGATAAATTTATAACTCAGCGATAACAGAAGTTTGTTTAAATATTGGTTTTGCAGTACCATACGTTTGCTTATGTGTTGCAAAAGATTTTCTCAGTTCACTTTACTATATTATAAAGTTCATGAATGCATGCTTGAATTATCTCAGTCAGAATTAATTGTCTGCAAATCAAAGTCAGTTTTATACAGATTGATCATAGCCGATAAAGGTATTGCTCCAAAGTACTCGCTTGATACTTTAACTGATAGTTATATGTATTGACGCTACATATAGATGGAGTTAGTGTTATTCTTTAACTGATTGTTAAATATATTGACGCTACGTACAAATAGAGTTTGTATTTCTTTATGTGATTGCTATATTATTGACGCTACATACAAAAGGAGTTTGTATTGTTCTTTAACTGATTGTTTATGCATTGATACTACATACACATAAGTTTGTATTTTTCTCAACACGATAATTAGAGTGGTGATCAATATCAATTACACTGAAAATGACCATTTAGAAGTGGCTTGAATTAAAGAAAGCATAAAAGAAATATACATTGATTATTTTTAAATAAGAAAAAGTTGTCACTCTTTACATAATAACGTCGCCTGAGAAAAGTATGCCAAAGAAATTGAAGAAATGTAAGAAGTAAATGTCGGATTTGACTATCAGCATTTCATGAACTGATAGAAAACTTGGCTAAAAGAAATATTACACGGTAACGCAAGACCTCATTGTGGCTACCATTGTTGTTGAATTTGATGTTCGGGAACGTTGGCCTTGCAGAAACAAATTTCTCAGGTCCCTTTCATTTTTGTATGATACCGTTTGGAGACTTTTTGAGTAGGAAGTGTTCATAAGATGTTGGCTCATAACTCTCAATCTTCAAGTGACTAATTACAAATGTACTTCGCCAGCCTTGTACTAAATATTGCTGAGCACTCGTCGCCAAAATAAAATAAAAATATTTAATGGTTTTCATATATGCTGCAAAAATAATTCTTGGACTATTAATGATTAGCCATAACGAATGCAAAGTTAATAACACATTTTGACGATTAATGTTGCCTATGGAGCGTTTTGCAACAGAAGAAGGGAAATTCAGGGTGTAGCGTACTTATTTGCAAGTATACCCCTTCCCCATCCCGTTATACCCCTTCCCCGTCCCCTTTCTTTGCCTGAGTGATGATTCAGTAACTCGAAGTATATAAGGAGATAAGTGGTTCGATTTTTCATGAATATTCTTGAATGAAGTATCTGCCCATATATATATATATATATATATATATATATATATATATATATATATATATATATATATATATATATATATCAAATGCATGATGTATGTGAGAATGAGCCAGATCACACATCCAAGGTCAGTGGTTTCATCCCAGTTCTCTGGGTAACCTCAACAGAAAGATCAATTAACGTCAACATCTACCTCGTAATGAATGCGTTACAGAAGCGGTTAGAGACTTGTTGTGCAAACAACCAAAACTAATTACAAACATTTAACATCTTGAGGTATCACTTCATACTTTGGGATACGTATTCACACAGGCATACGGAATCGCATCCTCTTCCCCAGCTTCCTCTTTATATTCTTTAAAAAAATACATCTTGAGTAATTTTTAAATGTTGCGAGAGAATATAAAGGTGTTAAAGTGATACATGATATAAAGATGATTGTTTATGAATGATACATGATTTATAGTGTGCTCAGAGCAAACTAACAGGTGTCAACGATAAATGCTTTCTGAACAACAATTTTCGTAGATTACGAGTCATTTTTATATTGCCTTACTTTTGTGGAGATTCTGTCCATTTCCACCAATTCTTATTAACTGGATGTCTTTATGCGCAATCCATTTATATCTTCTATACAGAAAATGTTAAACATATGAAAGACACTAAATAATAATAACATTTGTCGCTGTGTCCAGTTTTATTTGAAATATTTCTACCTAGTGAATGACTGCAATTGAGCTTTCAGAAACTAAGAAGAAACTTAAAATCGTCTTGCAGAACTGTGAAAAATTGATTTTTATTAATGCAACCAAATTTATTAGAAGGTTTACCCGGTTTTCTTGTATTAACTTTTATAACACAGATTTGCCTGAATTCTAGCACAATGAAGCTGGTTATAAATTTGATTTGTTCCTCGCATTCTTGCATGATCAAGCCGCCTAGTGCTAATTGGACATGTCACGTCTTGCATAATCAAGCCGGCTACATCTAATTTGGGATGTCCCTCGCATTTTTGTATAATCAAGCTGGCTACAGCTGATTTGACACATTCTTTCATAGTGAAACCGGCTACAGCTAATTTCAGATGTCCCTCGCATTTTCCAAGTTGATTACAGCTAATTTGGTATGTCCCTCAAATTCTTGCATAATCAAGCTGGTTACAGCTAATTTGACATAATCCCGAAGAAGCCCAAACTTTGAGGGCTTGAATTCTGTTTTCGTGTTTCGGCAAATGTTTGAACACAGCAAAGCCGTGCATGAACCCATTGTAATTAAACATGAGTATTCTAAACGGTAAAGACTTTGATATATCGAGCAACGATACATTACAACTGCTTTATTATATACTTGACGCGTGCAACTGATAAGCGTTAAGGTACATCACACGAACCAACTGATAAGTGTTAAGATGCAGTGAACGAAAAGGTTTATACTAGCTTTTCCTAGGGTTGTCAAGAAAATCAAGGGTGGATATAGAACACATGGTACTAATGATATGGAAAAATGGGAACCTGCAGGAAAAGAGTGAACATAAAATCGAGTACATATGGGTTTGGCTGACCAGGATGGGTCAATAATGTAAGTTACGTTTTAGGAAAAATAATTTTTTGAGAGCTTGTCCTAGTTGTAAGCGAAAAAATATAGACATTGTTTTATTGATGGAATTTCAGTCCTTTAACAGTCTTGAGTTTGGAACGCTCATTACTAAAATAGCACCCGACTCTTTGGTGCGGAATTGAAAGCACATGTTTCACACACATGCAGGTCCAGAAAATGCCGCAGCTCATAACCTTTTCTCTACACAGAAGATAACATCCAGGTTTCATCTATACTGATAAATATAAGTTTGATCATGAGCACTCAAAAATTTTAAGTTATTGAATTGTTAATATCATGGTGTTTGCATAGGTTTACTTTGGGAACTGAATTAGTACCGTGAGTCCTCACCAAATTATCAGCAGAAGTTAATACAGAAAAATAGATTAGACATATTTAGCCCAATCACCGTTCTCATGGTGTGGTATAACCCCATATACTACCTGGCACCCTCTATATTTAAACAATACCCGATTGGGCTCACAATAGTAACTTTACTGGAGAACAGAGATAACGCTTAAACTACGATGTTAAAATCGACTGTTTTGCATTCCTATAAAATACTTCAGTGAAAAGAAGTCAGAAGCGCATTACATTCCTTTTTGTTTCGTGGATCTTCATAAAATAGAATTTTCAAGTGGCGTTCTAAACAATCGGGCAGAAGACATTGGATAGTTCGACAACTGAGAGTGGAAAAGAAGTATTCACAGGGATTCAGGTACTACGCTCAGTTTAAGTGGCAACGTGAATGAAATGACAAAAGCAATGCTATTGTCTCTATCTTTGATTTAGTGTGTGTATTTCTTCAACGAACGTAGCACGATGACTGTTATGACAGTCATTTTTATAGGAGTTCTACTTCTCCACGTGTGTCAAGGATTCAAGGTGACACTTATGATGTCCAGTAAGAAGGATACAATTGGACATCTTAGTATGGCCTCGTCTGGACAGAGTCTTGTAGCGGCATTGAACGCTGTGAATGATTCCTCAATAAATAAAACTTGTCATGACTGTGGAGACTGCGATCTAGCCAAGGTGTTAAGTACATATCTACAAGGTGCAACAGACTTGTTCTTTGGCCCTGTATGTAAAAAGGGTAAGTAGCAGTATTTACCCACTTTATATCCTCCTTCTCTTCATGTTCTTGATTCTTTCATTTTATGTTAGCCCCGTGATTTCATTTCTCGGTGGCAAAATATTCAAGAATTCGTAACATGGAGTGATTCCCAAACCAATATGTTTTCCATGTAATGTCTTCCGTGGCTGCCTTGTCCAACAAGCTTGTCTTTATATCGGATGTCATTTATCTGTTTTCATTGAAAAACTCATTATTAATATGCCAGGAAAATAATTTTTACGTATCTGTTTTCATTGAAAAACTCGTTATCAATATGCCAGGAAAATAAATTTTACGAATCCATCAAGAGTAACTTTAAGCTTCGTTTTCTTGGCTGTCTGATTTTATTTACAATGTATTTAGTATTCAGTTCATTTTCTTTAATTCTAAATCTCTTTTGCCTTTTGATTTTTACCTTTAGTGGTCTCTAAAGGTTTTGAGATATATTATTCATTGCTTACGAATGTATTGTGATTCACCAGAAACTTTTTTAGCTGTATTGTTGTGTAAATTGTTCATTTTCAGAGATAGCTTAATTTTCAAATGTTACCAGCCCAGCAGAATAGAATATGAGTGTTAGTGTTCGAAAATAGAAATACGTTTGAAGGCTGGTGTGTGTGGATACACATTGATGGATTTGATTTGCTCGCAGTTGGTGAATTCTCTATCATGGTCAATATTTATTGCTATAAGTTGTACCTTGTTCAGAATTTGAAACAGTCAAATGCCAGACATACCCGAATTATCTGAATTCGAGAATTTGATTACATATAAACATATACCTGGTTAAAGATCCTGTAATTGGTATACCTGTAATTAGTATACCTGTACATAAACACACAAAGTACGTTTTTCCACAAACGGGAATTCTTGTATTTCTCTGAAATGTTTGTTAGACACATCTGCAAAACGTTCAGTTTCAGTATGATGAATTCATAAAACCAAAAGAGGTTTGTTTTTACTTCAAAAATAGCACTGTACTTTTCGTATTAGTTTCTGGAATTTGACAACTGTTTCTTTTTCGGTTTTGATAATAAATTAAACCAAATGAAGATTAACATCGTCGCCTTTCTTTCTTATGCTGACACTCAGATGAGCATTTCTTCCCCAAATTTTGACTATATTTACCTTTCTTTGAATTCGCAATAATGGCACATAACTCTCTTGTACTGATAGATTCATGAAAATAAAGATGATACTAATTCGACAGTACGATGTGCATTAACGTAAAATGTATTTGAAACACAAACATTTATTTCGTCCAAATTTGAAGCAAGTAAATAATTGTTATCAGCGCCTTGCAGCAGGAAGACAAATCAATTGTTGTTCAAAACCTTTCAGATTTAGTCAATTTATTGGATATTTATTTATTCAATTTTTTCTTAAAAATCAGAAATTAGAGTATTCATTTCTACAATTTTCGGAATAACCAAATGTATCTTCTTATTAAGAAAGCATCCGGTGTTCATTAATATTTGCCAATCCATTCAGATTTCGTCAAAGTAAACAAGATGTTCTGTTGTGCGTAAACGAGTAGTTTTATTATTCTTGCGTTTGCAAGTTGATATGTCACGATCAATTCATTTTATCTCTCGTAGCCTCATATTGATTAGATCATCAATGAAACTAAATTGGAAAAATATATGCCACAAACTTTACTCACGCGATTATCAATAATTTTCACGTATTGTATCAATGAATAAGTAAATAAACAACTATTATGAACTTATTACTCATACTCTAAATATGCAAAAGACAAGCAAATCAATCGGCCACATACAAGAGATAATTTGTGTTCAGTAAATGACTAGTTCCCTTTCTTTGTATATCATACACAGAAAACATATTTCACAGGTTCCCTTGTATCTGTAGTAACTGCCGTGTTTGAAAATCATTGTAAGACCAGAATTAAATGCACTATGTGATTTAAAAAATATTAAAAATGTGTTTGTAATTGACACAGAGCACAAAGAAAATCAAAAGACAGCGTAATAGTCGTCCATACCTGCCAGTCTCAGTGATGTGATGAAATTGCCTTATTTAATTAATACCGTCACAGCCTCAATGATCTGATAACACTGACTTTTAGCAGCAATATTCTTCAGTCTCACTCATTTGACAGCATTGCCTTTTTTCACCAATACCCGTCAGAGTCTTACTAATATTCCCTTATATCATCAATATCCCTCAGTCTTACTGATTTTATAGCATTGCCATATACAGTCAATACCCGTCACAGTCTTACTAATATTCCCTTATATCATCAATATCCCTCACTCTTACTGATTTTATAGCATTGCCATATACAGTCAATACCCGTCACAGTCTTACTAATATTCCCTTATATCATCAATATCCCTCAGTCTTACTGATTTTATAGCATTGCCATATACAGTCAATACCCGTCACAGTCTTACTAATATTCCCTTATATCATCAATATCCCTCACTCTTACTGATTTTATAGCATTGCCATATACAGTCAATACCCGTCACAGTCTTACTAATATTCCCTTATATCATCAATATCCCTCACTCTTACTGATTTTATAGCATTGCCATATACAGTCAATACCCGTCACAGTCTTACTAATATTCCCTTATATCATCAATATCCCTCACTCTTACTGATTTTATAGCATTGCCATATACAGTCAATACCCGTCACAGTCTTACTAATATTCCCTTATATCATCAATATCCCTCAGTCTTACTGATTTTATAGCATTGCCATATACAGTCAATACCCGTCTTACTGATCTGATAAAGTTACCATATATCATCAATACCAATCACAGTCTTACTGGTTTATAACGTTGCTTTATATTCAATACCAGTCAGTCTTACTGATTTTATAACACTGCCTTGTGCTATAAATACCCGTCACGGTCTTTCTGACCTGATAACATTGCCTTCTATCATCAATACCGTTCACAGTCGTACTGATATTATAACAGTGCCTTGTATTATTATCAATACCCGTCACAGTCTTGCTGATATAATAGCCGGCACAAGCTTATTGATTTTAAAACATTGCCTTCTATCATCATTACCCGGTACAGTTTTACTAATATGATAGCATTATCATCAATACCCGTCACAATAGTGATGATATTTTAACAGTGCCTTGTATCATCAATAGCCGTCAGTTATACTGATATAACTGCCTTGTATCATCAATAGCCGTCACAGTTATACTGATATAACTGCCTTGTATCATCAATACCCGTCACAGCCTTAATGATATTATAACAATGCCTTGTATTATCCATAGCGTCACAGTCTTATTGATTCCTAGCATTGCCTTACGTCATCAATACCCGTCTCATTCTCACTGATCATGTTAGCATTGTCTAACACTGGCTCATACTCGTTACAGTCTCATTAAATATGTGTCTTATATCATCTGTATAGTCATTCCGTAAATAAGAATGCATGCAATAAATACAAAGACAAGATAAAAAAAAAACATAACACATAAAGAATATCATCTTCTCCATTTGGAATCTTATAAACGTTCATCCAAAATACATACAGAAAGCAACATACGGAACCCTTTAAAATGCTATTGATATCCTCGTATCTGCGTATGAAATAAATTGTATGCCTGGTCTGTACACACAATGCAGTCCATCCTACTGGCGGACACAGTATGAACGACATCAATAACCAGCCCTCCTATATGTGTCATCTCAGTTTATTGGGCATATGTCCATAAGTGACAAACTGTTATGTTCTCTTCAGGTCTTCTTCATAAATAGACCACGAAGATTGTTACACAAAAAGTGGATAATCCACATTAATTGACTAATTACAACCAATCGTCGTCTTCATAAAACTCTTAAAACTCGAATCACAAACTGAAGATCTGACAGTTGTAAAATATAACCTTTCATATATGAAGGTTGAATTTTAGAGTATACGTTTATTTAATCGCCATTGATTTCTATGATTGTTTTGTAAATGTCAAGCACATAAGGTATATCCAAATTTGTATGCTGCATTTTGAGGTTTATTGACTCGGTGTATGGTTATTGCTTGAAACAAATCCAGAGTTACTGTTGATCTCAAGTCAAGACTTTGTAGTCATACAATCTCCCATGACTTAGAAAGAGGAATTACTCAAACTTTTAAAATAAAATATCTAATGAAAACTGCAGGGGACAATAGCATAACATTTTCATCTCTGCTTCAGTGTTCCAGTGTAACATTCCTACAAAGTTTTTATGCTTTCTCTTGTCGAAATAATGGGTCTTAATGATTCAGTATTTCTTGTGAAAGCCCGCATCTTGTAATTTAGAAAACGTTGAGTGAATTCCAATCTAGGTCCCATTTTCATATAGTTCCTGAAAATTAAATCTAAACCCAAAACATCGGAATGGCTCATATTTAAAGTTTATTCAATCAGGCTTCGATTTTACCAATAAAAAGCCATTCTTCAAACTGACCAATCAAATATTAATAATCTGGACTTAAGATATTTTCTAGTGAAACTGGGGTCGAATTGCGTGGTAGTAACTGAAGTTTAAGCTCTAGTTCGATACATGAAATTCAGACCAGGCAAAATTCTAACTAGCAAAACCGCGCATTCCAGAGTATAATTTAGTAAATTCCTATTTAAAGAAATGTGTTACAGTTAAATTATCAAAGAGCTACAAAAAGTCTTTTAACACGTAAATTGAGTTTGAAATAAAATGAGCAAACATCTATAATACTATTTTTAATACAGTTTTTCGATATTCATTGCATAAACATCCATAAAAATATTTTGTGATACAGACTCACGAGTTGATGGAGGTTGGGTATGAAAAGGCGAATGTGTGTGTTAGTTACATTTTTGCCACAATCTATAGTGACGCAATCCACTTCTGTCATGATTAAACATGGACCATTTACTACAATCGTTTCTACATTTGACCACAGGCCGGTCAGAAGGTTAAACAATGTTCTATCTCTTGCTTATGTTGACAAGCACCTACCGCCCCGATCAAACCGTGGCCAGTTTGATAATTGGCAGATAGCTCTGTTTTGTGTCTAAGGTAAAATCAGATTGAAATCTACAAAGACTGTACACGTGGTTTGCGGTGATTATGATTACTGGGCGGTAAACTTACGATAAACTAAGAACTGGTGACTTAAACGGGTCAAGAGATGAATTAACCTTACCAGTAAATGTCAGCTGGTAGCCATTGCGAATTAGATTAGCTGGTCACGATAACTTATACGGAAAGTATTAATAATATTCTGAATATCAGTGCGCTCTATAAGAAAGTTATTTGGTAGTGTTCAGTACATCAGTGCATCACCTCAAAGTATTCCCATGCGCCATAATACTCTTTACCAGTCAGAATATTCAATTATTTCAAACATTTTGTATTCAATATACGGTATCCTGCTCATGCACTATAAAACTTCACTTCAAGACGCATGGCCGCTTTCAAGTCGTCTGTTCTCAGCGGCGTTTTGATAACAGGATTCAGCAAAAAAATAATTTGTATGTACATCAGGACTGTATGAAGGATGTAGCAGAATTCTTCTCCTTCGCCGACATTTGTACGTTACTGTCATTTACCTATGTGACGTCACACTCATATATTTACAACCATCCTGCAAACTAGGATGCATCATAGAACGTAATTTGTTCTACGATCATCATCCCTTTTATTGACAGTATCAAAGAAACAAAAAAGTTATAAAAATATGTTCAAAACTTTTAAAATGCCCATTGTATATTAAGCTCAATCACAAAATGGCATGGTAACAGAGACGTGTAAAGGTACTTTCCGGAATTATATGTATTCCATCAGAATTAACTATACTTATTTAAACTTTGGTATTTTCTTAATTAGAATGTGTACAGTATTACTATGATTTCACATTCTGCAAAAACGCTTACAAGTTTTATATATAACGATGGTGATTTCATTGTCTAAATACTACAAAGTGATGGAGCAGCAACGCTTGAATGTTTTGTATGTAACAATGACAATGTCAAGGTCTAACTACTTCAAATTGATGGAGCAACAATGCTTGAATGTTTTATATTTAACCATGGCCATTTCAATGTCTAAATACTGAAAACTGAAAGAGCAGCAACGCTTACATGTTTTGTTTATAACAAAGATATTTCAATGACTAAATACTGCCAACTGTTAGAGCAAAGACGGTTCAAAGTTTTATTACATAACGATGGCGATTTTAATGTCCCAGTCCCCAATAATATATGTATATAGTTCAAGTAGTGCTGAATTACCTGATTCAAAACAAGGTGAAAGGTTACTATTACCGATGATATCTCAATAAATAATGCTTTAAACATGTTCAACAGGATAACCAAACTCATACTTCTTTAGGGAGCTAATTTTTGAGAACGACAATTAAAAAAATTAATCCAAATATATGTATCAATTGAGATTTTTAAAAACAATGTATGCAGCTCCGTCCTCATTAAAGTCGCAAAGTCTTTATTGGATCTAACAAAATCTAATT
Source organism: Sinohyriopsis cumingii (assembly GCA_028554795.2). NCBI lineage: Eukaryota > Metazoa > Mollusca > Bivalvia > Unionida > Unionidae > Sinohyriopsis > Sinohyriopsis cumingii. Next base: position 67,758,813 of record CM068841.1, read on the forward strand.
TGGATTTTCATGTACCAAAGCAGGTATGTAATAATGGCACTAAACCTAAATTTGAAATGTTTTCTATGACTGTTGACATAGCTTATGTATGCTAAAATTATACAAAGAAGTTTTTAATAGTACCTATCTACACGTTTTTCGAATTACGTACACAACTGAAATATTCTGTTGCATAAATTGTTATACACAGGTAGATAGTATTCTGTCCGGACTTGCACCGTATGCATTATTGAGTTCGAAGGATCCGACAACATTGTTTTCATGAAAAATTTTGCTCGAAATTTCTGAAAAATTATTGATGTTGCGTTATTTATTTTTCGAAAAAGTACATCTTTCAGGGTTTGTTTTCTCATCAAGTTTCACCGTTTTCTTCTCTTCACCTTTTATTGCTCTGCACTTGATGACATCTTTAAAAGTGTATCATTAGGATTCGCCTATTGCGCGTGATGCCGTCTTTTGTTATCTTCAATAAATTTGGAAGTCACGTTGAAACGGATACACCCTTTAGGATGAAGTATGACAAATTACAAGGAGAGTTGACAATTTCTCTCAACACGAGGCTTCGTGGAGAGAAATTCACGCTACGTTTCCCAGCGTAAAATGAGTCACCAGGGTAATCTTCGCACGTTGCAGATAACGCAAGTCCGAACAGATCGAGGATCCCAAAACGGGTTCATTATCAATTTATTATTCAAGATTAAGCGATGAATAAATATGAGTCACCTTTAGAAGCCCTGGAATATTTATTTATTTATTTATTTATTTATTTATTTATTTATTTATTTATTTTACTTATTAATGTGTAATATTTGCAGCCATTAATAATATAAAATGACATTGAACATAAATAGTAGAATCCAATGTTGCAAATTGCAAAGTTTTGGGGCTTATACAATTTCTGTAAAACAATTTCCAGACATTTTAAGATTTTCAATATATCAGGTTTCATATGAATACTACTCGGATAATTTAAATACCAATTTCTTATCATACTGGTATTTATTTCTGTTTTTTGTGTTTGTTTTTGTTTCTTTTTTAGGGGTTTTTGTTGTTTTGTTTTTTTTTTGTTTATGTTGATAGTGTTTCCATAAGGTAGAATAGTATCAACGCATTAAAAACGAATAGTAAATAAAAATTGTGATCAACATTTAAGCGGAAAAGCACTTGCTACACACATCTGGCACCCTTTACATGAATTCATAAATCTGTTTAAGAACATGGCTCGTAATTTTGCAGAGGCTCAACCTAGAGTTTCGAAATTATAAATCTGATCAAGCTTTGAAGTACAGATACATTTTTTTAAAAAACCAAATAAATAAAAACGGAGTACACATAGATTTATAATTTTACGAAGTTTTCGATAGCTCCATATATCGTTTACTTGGCACCTTTTGGTGAGCCTCAGTCATACAAGATTTATTAAATAGTTGTTTAGCCATTTTTTTCACTTCAATTTTCGTGATTTTGTTTTATACTCAAATGAGACCTAATCTTATCCCACATTGTTCCTCGTGACAGCATCGCAATGAGTTTTAAATGCATGGCTGGCTGGTGGGTAAGAAATTATAAATTTTAACAAGTTCTTATTTCATGTTTATTCTTCCCAAAAAAAGAAGTTCATGAAATACTGCAACAATAGGGTCAAATTTTACTTCGATTAGAAAAAAAGAATGTCTGTCTAAAGAGTGATGCAAAATACAAGAACTTTATTTTAAGCCTTGATAGATGCTAAGTGATCAATGTACATTGCATCATTAAAACAAAACAACACTTGAGATACGGAAATAGTTTCAAGTTGTTAGCCTAGAAGAATCCTGATCAAAACGATGCTGATTCGAATAATAAATAGACCCGGATAGGGCAAGCCCTTGATGTTTCTCTGAGTCGGAAACTGTGTTCCAATATTCCCGTCACAATATGTGTTTAAGCACATATCAATCACACACTCATTTTTAATGAACGTTTCTATGTTTAGTCAAATAAGGGTTCATAACGAGAGCCAATTTTAGACTGTTCCTAGTACTGCACTTTGTTGGTTTCAATTCCCTTTAGTGACCAAACTGTCTGATAGCAAAATGTTTTGAACCCATACTAGAAATTAAAAAACACCAAATTTTACCCATTGGTCTTGCAGTACTATTGAAATAGGTTATGTCTGCAGAAATACAATTATGCGATGCCAAATACAATGAGATACCAAAAACAAGTATACGATGCAAATATAATGAGATGCCAAATGAAATTAGCTGATGCCAAATACAATTAGACGATACCAAAAACAATTATACGATGCCAAATATAATAAGATGCCAAACACAATTAGATGCCAAATACAATTAGATGATACCAAAAACAATTATACGATGCCCAATACAATGAGATTCCAAATACAATCAGATGATGCCAAATACAATCAGATGATACCAAATACAATTAGATGATACCGAAAACAATTATACGATGTCAAATAGATCGTGATGCCCAAAACAATATGATGCCAAATACAATGTGATGACAAATACAATTATATGATACCAACACTTGTGAATCTTTCTTCACTCAATGCAAAGTCATACCAAAATTTGGAACATTTCCAAAAATTCAACACTATCTTTAGAGTCTGTCTGATTCACTGAAATTTGGCGGATAAGACGAGATACTAAAGAAGAGGACAACATCGACATTTTCCTTATTTTAACCTCGCTCTGAGCTAAGTTATAAAATACGAAAGCAATTTAATTTGAATGTGGGTTCATTTTAAATACTCATTTTAGAGTCAATCTAAGCAGCCACGCAGTTACGATGTGCACATTATGTTATTGACAGACATCCTCCGGAAATAATTTTCTTCTTAATACGACCTTTTCCCAAGACCAGTTTGTCAATGTCGTAGCACTTCACAATTAAAATTTGTCATTAAGGTTTTTCTAGTCACAGTTTGACCAATGACGTAAGCATTGTTATTAGCTTGTCAGAAGTCGGATCTGTTTATTTGAAAGGGAATTTACTAGGCAATTATCTATATGGCTTGTTCCACTTTAGTGATAAATACAATTCGAATTTTACATTGTTGCTTGTATTCTGGGGAAAAGCTTTTGTAAAATATGCGTAAGGACATATAACTATCTATTTTGTGTGCTATATTGCAATTTATTTAGAAATGAATGATCTTGAAAATTATGCATTAGGAGTGTGTAAGTTGTGCGAGAAAACCGAATTGTTTCAACCACATGTTACAGGGTTCAAACCCATGTGCTAAAATTATAGATTTGTTCGTTTTTAAGAAATATATTTTATAAAAGAGTGGCATTGAGTGGTCTAAGAAAAAAGCATCGAAACCCAGTACTTTCGTTTTGAGGTCTGTCCCTTATCAGCAAATGTTGTCTGCTATCAAAAATAGAGCATAGACGACCTGTTTCTGCAGACCTGTGTTTAATTTCTGTCTGGGATATATCTACGTGCAGAGGATGATGTACCTTTGATGGCATTTGAAAAATTAAACCTTTCAGATATCCCATGTACGGACTATCTATTGCTTGTTTACATGTCATCGGTGTTTATCGTAACTCTTACCCTACAATAGAGAGGGGATTGTTATCTCTTCTTTAATCTTGAATGAGCCACTGATATTTCCACCTGAAGTGCACACCTGCGAGAAGCTGAGGTACGCAGATTCTAGATTGAGTTTTACGGGAAAGAAATTTGTAATAATATGTAGCATCACAAAGTGAACGTTTGATTCGTTATTTGTTTGGTGTTTATCGGCACATCAGCACATTAAGGACTATTTAATGTGAGGTAATGCAGAGGGACGCAACAGCCTACCCAGGCTGGTAAACCATAATTTTGTTTTTCTACTGCTACTATTATCTACAATAGCATAATGCTAAACAAATTCTCGGCAATATAACTTCGCGAACTTTTCACAGAACGTTTATCTCATCTTTTTTAAAACGTTTGTTCCCTGCTATATATTTGTAGGGAAATTCCAGCAGTTTTTGTCGAAATAAATGGCTTGTGAATGAGCAGGTTTAAATGATATTTCTTATGTATATATAAAAAACGCTTCGGAATTAAACGCAACCTTTTTATCGTATTTTCCCAAAATGTGGATTTTATTTGCAATAATTATGGACATTCATATTGATTTGTTCTTGTAAATATTTTATGATTGTGACTATTGGTAAATAAATGTTGCATAATTTTACTTTCATGTCCATATAGGTTGCATTTCACAGCTATCTTGCTATCTCCATACCTACCTATCTACTTATTGTATGTTAACCAGTCAGCATATATACTGCCGTGTATGTATCTCTCTCTCTCTCTCTCTCTCTCTCTCTCTCTCTCTCTCTCTCTATATATATATATATATATATATATATATATATATATAGTGATTTGTTTTATTTCTGAAATTATATAAATTTACAAAGAGCGGCAACCTAAATGTAATGGTAACCTACATACGTGCGGTAACCTATATATGAACGGTAACCTATATACGTTCTGTAACCATGATATGTGCGGTAAAATTGATATGAGAGTAAATTTTAAGGAAACGAAAATTTATGAAATACCTCATAACAATATTTTTCAATCACGGCATATGTTCAGAGTTATTGTCAAATTTCAAATACTAAATTTCAGTTGGATTAACAGCAATGGGTGAAACCTCATGTCCACGGTGCCTCTGAAGATTACATGCAAGAGGTTTCTATATCCGGGAACTTGAAAACAATTAAATCGGAACATATAGAGACGCAGAACTATCCATAGTAAGCCATAATAAATAATCTTGAAAGTCATTCTATTAATTGTTCAACCTTTGCTGCAAAACGTGCTATACAAACTTTTAGCATATTGGTGCCAATATTTGTTCAAAACTCAAAGCTCTAATACCGATCACCTTGATAATGACCTACAAAGCAGAATATGGGCCAATTCTGAGTTTGATCCGTCTTATATATTTTTCATTTAAGTTTGTAAAAACGTGGTTGTTTTTTTAGTGAAAGTGTTAATTGTGAAATGCGCTAATCAATAACTGTTTCAGCTGTTCGTAGCAATTTTGAATACGTTATACGTTTTACTGTTGTACAACATATATCACGTATCACACAAAAATTTTACTTTATAGTGTATTTGTTGAAATACGCGTGGAACTGAAGAAAAAAAAAGGTATACATTCGCTGTAATATTTTTATGATGAGCACTCCATCTCCAGAGAAGAAAAAAAAACTTGAATTAAATAATTTGAATAAATAAACTTCAGCCCAAATGAAATGCTGGACACAGCAATAATACAATTCTGCTCAGATCACGATTATATAGACCTCCTCTTGACATCGGTTTACAATTCGCATTTTCTAAACAAAATACTATTACCTAATGGAAAATTTCATTCTGGAAGGCTCCAGATGTTTACAAGATAACATCTTATTTATAATTAGACTGTATGTTGCTGAAATTATAATAAGGAATGTTGAATACATCAGTTAGGTCAGGTATAGAAGAATTACAATGACATAAACCCAAACCCAAATAATTATTTTTACTTCTATTGATAACGATTCTAATATTAAACCCATTCTCAGAGAAAATATTAGCTATGTATTAGCTGATTACAGAATTTTAAAAACAACCAATGATTATGATTTTGTTCACGTATACAGTGAACTTGATTTTGGACAAGTTCAGCTACAAAATACAACTTTACATAACCCAAAGCATATAATGAAATAATCAAAAAATGCAAATGAAATATACATATGCAATGCATGTATGTATGGGTGGATGGATGAATGGATGGATGGAGCGATGGATATGATAGTAAACGCATACACTAACTTCAACAACGAAGCATTTGCTGTGCCTACGATTGAAACAGTCCGCTAATTGAGCATACCGCTTCACCCCACCCCCACCCTACCCCAGCTTCCAGGGTCTAAAATCAGAAATCTTTACATCTACTTCCATTGTATTGATAACATTAACACTCTTTAATTTGATCATTATATGCATCTTTTCATATTTTTCGAAACGTTAACGTCTTGCATATAGACTATTTTGAAGTAAACACGGGATCACAGGTAACCTTCATATTTAACCTTGTGAATGGATGACGGCTCCCGGTCCACCCACTCCTGACAAGAGTTATCTCAGCGTGACCCTTTATAACGGGCTTTGGTAGATAACCGCGAATATTTATTTATTTCGGATCAAATACAAAGCCGCATGATATCAAACTTATAGCAATGCCTGGCCAGTAGGAAACAAACCACAATATCACAACCTTAAATAAATATCTCAATAAATTCTTAGTTTTGAATTGTTCGGAAATTAACCATACAAAAACTGACAAACTATGAAACATACGAATGCAGTTTAGCAGGGCTTAAAAACATATAGTTCTCGTTTTAAGCGGGATTAGACGTGAACAGTTTCTTATTTTAAAATGAATAAATTAATTTTATTCATTGTGAGGGCTGCCATCCAAAACACTTGCTTTAGTTGTGTCATTTTCAACATATGTTGGAAAGATAGTTCATTAAAACGTAGTCCATCTAATTATTTCTAAGTCGCTAACATAATTATTACTAAATAGTGACACAAATTATTTTATTAACCTGAAGGAAGTAAAAAAGAGCATAATATGTTGAATAGGCGGAGAACTAGCCATGATTCCACAAAACTATATATATCTTCTGACAGACGCCAATTTTCTCCTGGGATGGTTTTCCAAGTAGGAAATATTTATCTTCGAACCACCTTTTCCACCTCTTTGGGTCATTTTTCTCTGGGGGGAAAAAAAAACTACCATAGAGCCGTTTTCCCCATTGGAAAAAGTAGTCGGAAGAATTTTCTTTATATGTTTAATTACAGACCTATTTCACATGGTAGCTTTTCATGCAGTGCACACCCAGCCGACATTTTTCTCAGTGGAAATTTAGTCTGTAATATATGTCCCCCATGGTAAAAGTCCATTGTATTAGTTTTCGCTCTTGGGTGCATGCTTTCTTGGAAGCTATATAATGTACACGCATTGTTTTGCTCCCTTCTTCTACGATTATACTTTTGCATGATTATATATAGACTAGGTTAATTACCAGTCCTATGACGGAAATAAGAAAATACACCAAAAAAATATTTATTGTTTTTTTTTTAAAAAATAGGATGAGCGAATTCAACAGAAAGTTTGAATATAACAATACAAAAAATTTCTTACAAATAATTGGGATACCTCTACGAGTTTCGAACTCCTGACCTCTTGTTTGGCAGACGTAAGACACAGAAAAACAAATGTGAGTGTTTATATATAAGATAAAAGACCAACCAAAGATTCATTACGAAGTTTGAAAACAATTTACTCCGAGATTCTTGAGTTTTGAAAGAAGCGATGACCCTTGAAAAGTCTGTGAAGATGTATGTCGTTCCAGCTGCGTACATTGTTAACCCAGCTACCAAATTTGACATCAGTAAAGGAAATATTCCAGATTCATTATGGGTGGTTTGCTTTACACCAAAGCGAATATAATACACTTTACTGTATAACGGTTTCAAGAAATCAAACGTAGATAGCAATAATGAATATCGTATTAAAATGAAATTATACAAAATTAGTCAAATACGAGTTGTACAACTTCTGTGATATTTGGCCCAGCACTACAGTATTCAATGCACACTTCACAAAACACAGAAATAAAGGAATTATCTTTCGTCGCCATTTCTTTATGACAACTTGCCCATAAATTCAAGGTAAACTTTATGTGTGGGGTGGAGTGAGTGTTTTCTTAACTGACACAAGTGTATAATTTCCGCTTGTAAAAAATGTTCCCGGTGGATAAATGATTTTTGCGCGACTTAAAAACTGATCGACAGTTTTTTCCAGGACAAAAATGACTCTAGAATAAAATTTGTCTGGGCAAAGTCTACTCTTTAGACATTTTTCAGCTGCGGGGGGGGGGGGGGGGATAGAGCTCGCTTCGGAGGGTAGAAATACCCTGTAAATTTAGCAGTAGAAAGCGGCAAGTTATAAATCAATTATATGTACCACACGCATTAAAGTAACTTATGACGAGTAAAATATTATTTACTCGGATGTGATAGGTTGACCGCTATTGTTTTTACTTAGGTTATACATAAATACTAGTACATGCAACATTATTCATAGGAGTAGTAGTAGTGGTAGTAGTATTAACAATAGTAGTAGTAGTAGTAGTAATAGTTGTAGTAGTAGTAGTAGTGTTTTGGCGCGCGTCCTTCTCAACCATCCGGTCGGTAATGTCTCGGAAGCCATACTGCCGGAGGCCCACTGTGGATTCAGACCAGATCGGAGCATGATTGACATTATCTTCACAGTGAAACAGATACAGGAAATGTGCATTAAACAAAACATGAACTTCTACGTTGTCCTCATAGACCCCACAAAGGCTTTCAATATAGTCAACAGAGATACACTATGGGTCATCTTAGCACGAATCGGTTGCCCTAGGAAGTTCATTAAGATGATCCTACTTTTCTACGACGGCATGACGCGATTCGTTCTCTACAATGGGGATGTTTCTGAGCCATACAACGTTTCTAACGGCGTAAAGCAGGGTTTCGTTCTGGCCCCAGCTTTATTCAACCTCTTCTTCAAATGTGTGATGAACAGTGCTACACATGATCTCCATAAAGGAGTGTACATAAAGTATAGACTGGATGGTTCTCTCTTCGACCTTCGCCGACTGAATGACCGGTCCAAAACAATGAAGAACCTTATTCTTAAAGTACTTTTCGCGGATGACTGTGCTCTCATGGCACACACGGAAGCAGATCTCCAAGTCATAGTTACTCGCCTCGCGGAAGCCTCGGGACTCTTCGGACTCACTATCAGTCTGAGCAAAAGAGAGGTACTTCACCAACCTGTCCCAGGCACCATAGCTCACCCCCCATCCCCAGCTTTTGTCTATGGAAGGCACTCATCTGAAAACTGTCGATCACTTCAAATACCTTGGAAGCATCATATCTTCGGATGGATCATTAGGAAAAAGAAGGCACGCATCAGCAGCGCCAGTCAATCACTAGGACGTCTCCGCTCTCGCGTGTTGAGCCACTTGAATATCAAACTGTCCACCAAGATAAATGTGTATAAAGCAGTTGTGCTAACAAGCCTCCTATATGGACGTGAGACCTGGACAACATACAAGAAGCACATCAAGCAGCTTGAGCGCTTCCACACAGAGCCATGCGCTGAATTATGGTCGTCAGATGGCAAGACAGAGTGACGAACTTAGAAGTGCTGGATAGAGCAGGCTTAACCAGTATCGAAGCGATGGTCTTGACAGCCCAACTCGGGGGGACGGGTCATGCCATCCGTATGGAGGAGACTCGAATACCACATCAGATTTTGTATGGAGGTCTATCTAGTGGATGCAGAAAAATTGGTCGCCCGATAAAAATATTCAAAGACTCCAACAAGAACACCCTGAGATGCTGCTCGACATCTGTGACAAAACTCGAGTCCTGCGCCCAGGATAGACCTGACTGGCGTACAGCTGTTAGTAATGGGTGCAAAACCTTCGAGGATACCCGCAGAACAAAAGTCGCCGACGCCAGGAGAGGCCTGAAGCCATCAACGTCAAGAACCAACCCATGCCTCCAGTACACACACTGCTCCAGAACATCGGACTCATCAGCCACATAAAGACCCATCAGCGAAGAGCAGCGAGGGATCGACTTCATCGAACCCCAATGGTCAACCAACATTATAAAGTAGCATTAGTGTTAGTAGTAGTAGTAGCAGTAGTAGTAGTAAGTAGCAGTAGGATTAGTAGTAGTAGCTGTAGTAGTTGTTTCAGTAGTAGTAGTAAGTAGTAGTAGTAGTAATAGTGGTGAGTAGTAGTATTAGTAGTTGTTGTAGTAATAGTAAGTAGTAGTAGTAATAGTAGTAGTAGTTGTTGTAGTAGTAGTAGTAGTTGTAATAATAATACTAGTAGTAGTAATAGTAGTAGTAGTTGTAGTAGTAACAGTAGTAGTAAGTAGTAGTAGCAATAGTAGTAGTAGTTGTAGTAGTAATAGTAGTAAGTAGTAGTAGTAATAGTAGTAGTAGTAAGAATAGCAGTAGTATGTTACGTTGTAGCAAAAGCAAAATTGTAAGTGACATAATAATGTTCTTTATTTGTGTTGTTATCTTTTATTACAGTTTTATCACATAACTTATGTCAGATTCGCTTTGAAAACCGTTTCCGTATGGTGTTGCACCGATAGATATTTGCCTAACTCTTCCTTCCGGAATCGGTAGAGTCAGTTTTATGGTATGATTAACTGGACTAATAAATGTAGGGGACAATACATCGCAAAGCTAACATACCGGACAGGTGGCAGGACTGCGTATTTTTTCTTGTCATTATTATAATTAATAATTATTATTATTATTATTATTATTATTATTATTATTATTAACAGCCCTGGAGATTCTTACGCAGATAAAAGAATATCAAGGTCATAGCGCACGGATTCCCGTTTTAACGTGGGTGCCAACTAACGCCAGCTTCCACTCATCGCCCAACTCATCTTTTATTGGCACTTTTGGTACCTACTCCTCGTATGTTACCGCCCTGACAACTATATTCAAGTATGCAAAGTGGAAACAAATAGGTAAGTAATGGCTTAGTTGAGTGACTGATTACAAAAGTGATGAAGCTATCAACTTAATTGTGCAATGATATTTTGAACTTGCAGTTTTGGTATTAACATTTTCAGAAGTTAGCTTATAATAACCATGCAGGCAAAATGACAGTGTAAGTATCCCATTCAAGGTTATTCCTCTCTTGTTCTGATTCTTTAAAAATTGCCTCACGCCGTCACCTCTGGATAGATATTCTTATTTTGTTTACCGTATGATCTCTTTATAATTAGGATACAAATGCAAATTTCAGACACCCACATCTGCCACCGCACATGCGCCAGCAGATCTTGATCCATGCATTTTATTAGAACAAATCGGCAGGACAAAGGTTATAAACACTGATATACCCAAGTTTATTTATGTTGTTTGCGGTTGGACCAGATTTGTATATGGCTATATACGGTAAATTGGAAGAACGTCTCACTCAATTGATATCCAACAAAATAAATTTGAATGAAATTTCCTGTTTATTCTCCTCTGACTCGTCCTCTTTTATTTCATCTTCGTCGTCGTTATTGTGTGCCTGGGGGTGGTATTTATAGACACTCCATGTTGCTCAATATATGTCACTGATTAAAGTCTCAAACTGTGCCAAGAGTAAAGGAAGCTTGTACCGTGGATGGAATGATACTCTAAATACATTCATTTAGCAAAGGCTTATACTTCATTTTAAAATTATTAGAAGTGGAATACTGTCGGTTTTTATCCGTCAAATCATGTATACATATCTGTATGTTAGTGTACTGAAATATTAATTAAACCAAATCTATGTATACATATCTGTATGTTAGTGTACTGAAATATTAATTAAATCAAATCATGTATACATATCTGTATGTTAGTGTACTGAAATATTAATTAGACCAAATCATGTATACATATCTGTATGTTAGTGTACTGAAATATTAATTAAACCAAATCATGTATACATATCTGTATGTTAGTGTACTGAAATATTAATTAAATTAAATCATGTATACATATCTGTATGTTAGTGTACTGAAATATTAATTAAACCAAATCATGTATACATATCTGTATGTTAGTGTACTGAAATATTAATTAAATCAAATCATGTATACATATCTGTATGTTAGTGTACTGAAATATTAATTAAATTAAATCATGTATACCTATCTGTATGTTAGTGTACTGAAATATTAATTAAACCAAATCATGTATACATATCTGTATGTTAGTGTACATCGTGGACTTGGAACACGAATGCTACGTGCAAAAATACCAATCCCCACCAGAGAAAGAGGACGGTCACAAGAAGAAAGGCAATTTCATCTTTTTTTGATTTCGAATGCATGCAAGAGACCGGCATTCACATTCTAATTTTTGCGTGGCTCATCGAGCGTGCGAGAAGTGCATTCAAGAACCTATCTTCAGTCATTGCCCTCACTGCAGCAAGATTCCCGGAGGGCGTGAAAAAAATCTTTCGAAGACCGAACACGTTAGCCGATTTTGCCCAATGGGTCTTAGACCCCATCGACAAGACGTGGAGCCAAGAGGACATCGAACGTTACGGAGATTGTCATCGTCATGCCACGGTGATGGCTCACAATTTCTCCGGATACGATGGACAGTTTCTTTTGAGGTACTATACGGAACATGGCACCGAGCGTCCTAAAGTCACTTTGAACGGAGCCAAAATCATTTTCATGCAAGTGGGACAAGTACAGTTTAAAGATTCGATGAGTTACTTGGCCATGCCTTTGAGTCGAATGCCTAAAACGTTTGGAATGACAGAAATGGCTAAAGGGTACTTTCCACACTTTTTCAGTACGGAAGCCAATCAACACGCCGTTCTACCCCATTTACCTGAGGCTCATTATTACGACCCCGACAACATGCGTACCGAACAACGAGAAGCTTTCTACGCTTGGTACCAGGCTCACGCCTCCGACCCTTTCGACTTTCAGGACGAAATGTTAAAATATTGTCGTTCCGACGTGGACATTTTACGGCGTTGCTGTGGAAACGTTCGAGAACTGTTCATGGAACACGGAGGGGTCGATCCTTTGAAAGAAGCTTGCACCATTGCCAAAGCGTGTTCCTTCGTGTATCGACAACGATTCATGCCTGAAAACACCGTGGCTGTCATCAGTCCTCAAACGACCCACTATGTCAAACGTCAATACTCGGTCAAAGCCCTACGCTGGTTACATGGAAAGTTACAAGCTGATGGACCCCCTGAACCCGAGGGATAGTTTGTACGGAGGAAGGACCAATGCCACCTGTTTGCTGTACCAAGCCGACGAAGAGAAAGGAGAAGAAATCAAATACTTGGACGTGTGTTCGCTGTATCCCTACGTGTGCAAATATTGTCGCTTTCCTGTAGGGCACCCACAATTGCTCACGGAACACATCGACCTGAAAAACATTCGACACATGCGCCAGCAGATCTTGATCCATGCATTTTATTAGAACAAATCGGCAGGACAAAGGTTATAAACACTGATATACCCAAGTTTATTTATGTTGTTTGCGGTTGGACCAGATTTGTATATGGCTATATACGGTAAATTGGAAGAACGTCTCACTCAATTGATATCCAACAAAATAAATTTGAATGAAATTTCCTGTTTATTCTCCTTTGACTCGTCCTCTTTTATTTCATCTTCGTCGTCGTTATTGTGTGCCTGGGGGTGGTATTTATAGACACTCCATGTTGCTCAATATATGTCACTGATTAAAGTCTCAAACTGTGCCAAGAGTAAAGGAAGCTTGTACCGTGGATGGAATGATACTCTAAATACATTCATTTAGCAAAGGCTTATACTTCATTTTAAAATTATTAGAAGTGGAATACTGTCGGTTTTTATCCGTCAAATCATGTATACATATCTGTATGTTAGTGTACTGAAATATTAATTAAACCAAATCTATGCATACATATCTGTATGTCAGTGTACTGAAATATTCATTAAATCAAATCATGTATACATATATGTATGTTAGTGTACTGAAATATTAATTAAATCAAATCATGTATACATATATGTATGTTAGTGTACTGAAATATTAATTAAATCAAATCATGTATACATATCTGTATGTTAGTGTACTGAAATAAAATTAAACCAAATCATGTACGCATATATGTATGTTAGTGTACTGAAATATTAATTAAACCAAATCATGCATACATATATGTATGTTAGTGTACTGAAATATTAATTAAACCAAATCATGTATACATATCTGTATGTTAGTGTACTGAAATATTAATTAAATCAAATCTATGTATACATACCTGTATGTCAGTGTACTGAAATATTAATTAAATCAAATCATGTATACATATCTGTATGTCAGTGTACTGAAATATTAATTAAATCAAATCATATACATATATATATATATATATATATATATATATATATATATATATATATATATATATATATATATGTTATTGTACTGAAATATTAATTAAACCAAATCACGTATACATATATGTATGTTAGTGTACTGAAATATTAATTAAACCAAATCATGTATACATATCTGTATGTTAGTGTACTGAAATATTAATTAAATCAAATCTATGTATACATATCTGTATGTCAGTGTACTGAAATATTAATTAAATCAAATCATGTATACGTATCTGTATGTCAGTGTACTGAAATATTAATTAAATCAAATCATGTATATATATATATGTATGTTAGTGTACTGAAATATTAATTAAACCAAATCATGTATACATATCTGTATGTTAGTGTACTGAAATATTAATTAAACCAAATCATGTATACATATCTGTATGTTAGTGTACTGAAATATTAATTAAATCAAACAATGTATACATATCTGTATGTTAGTGTACTGAAATATTAATTAAACCAAATCATGTATACATATCTGTATGTTCGTGTACTGAAATATTAATTAAACCAAATCATGTATACATATCTGTATGTTTGTGTACTGAAATATTAATTAAATCAAATCATGTATACATATCTGTATGTTAGTGTACTGAAATATTAATTAAACCAAATCATGTATACGTATATGTATGTTAGTGTACTGAAATATTAATTAAATCAAATCATGTATACGTATCTGTATGTTAGTGTACTGAAATATTAATTAAACCAAATCTATGTATACATATCTGTATGTCAGTGTACTGAAATATTAATTAAATCAAATCATGTATACATATCTGTATGTCAGTGTACTGAAATATCAATTAAATCAAATCATGTATACATATATGTATGTTAGTGTACTGAAATATTAATTAAATAAAATCATGTATACATATCTGTATGTTAGTGTACTGAAATATTAATTAAACCAAATCATGTATACATATCTGTATGTTAGTGTACTGAAATATTAATTAAATCAAATCATGTATACATATCTGTATGTTAGTGTACTGAAATATTAATTAAATCAAATCATGTATACCTATCTGTATGTTAGTGTACTGAAATATTAATTAAACCAAATCATGTATACATATCTGTATGTTAGTGTACTGAAATATTAATTAAACCAAATCATGTATACATATCTGTATGTTAGTGTACTGAAATATTAATTAAATCAAATCATGTATACATATCTGTATGTTAGTGTACTGAAATATTAATTAAACCAAATCATGTATACATATCTGTATGTTAGTGTACTGAAATATTAATTAAATCAAATCATGTATACATATCTGTATGTTAGTGTACATCGTGGACTTGGAACACGAATGCTACGTGCAAAAATACCAATCCCCACCAGAGAAAGAGGACGGTCACAAGAAGAAAGGCAATTTCATCTTTTTTGATTTCGAATGCATGCAAGAGACCGGCATTCACATTCCTAATTTTTTGCGTGGCTCATCGAGCGTGCGAGAAGTGCATTCACGAACCTATCTTCAGCCATTGCCCTCACTGCAGCAAGATTCCCGGAGGGCGTGAAAAAATCTTTCGAAGACCGAACACGTTAGCCGATTTTGCCCAATGGGTCTTAGACCCCATCGACAAGACGTGGAGCCAAGAGGACATCGAACGTTACGGAGATTGTCATCGTCATGCCACGGTGATGGCTCACAATTTCTCCTGATACGATGGACAGTTTCTTTTGGGGTACTATACGGAACATGGCACCGAGCGTCCTAAAGTCACTTTGAACGGAGCCAAAATCATTTTCATGCAAGTGGGACAAGTGCACTTTAAAGATTCGATGAGTTACTTGGCCATGCCTTTGAGTCGAATGCCTAAAACGTTTGGAATGACAGAAATGGCTAAAGGGTACTTTCCACACTTTTTCAATACGGAAGCCAATCAACACGCCGTTCTACCCCATTTACCTGAGGCTCATTATTACGACCCCAGTGTACTGAAATATTAATTAAATCAAATCATGTATACATATCTGTATGTTAGTGTACTGAAATATTAATTAAACCAAATCATGTATACATATCTGTATGTTATTGTAGTGTACTGAAATATTAATTAAACCAAATCATGTATACATATCTGTATGTTAGTGTACTGAAATATTAATTAAACCAAATCATGTATACATATCTGTATGTTAGTGTACTGAAATATTAATTAAATCAAATCATGTATACATATCTGTATGTTAGTGTACTGAAATATTAATTAAACCAAATCATGTATACATATCTGTATGTTAGTGTACTGAAATATTAATTAAATCAAATCATGTATACATATCTGTATGTTAGTGTACTGAAATATTAATTAAATCAAATCATGTATATATATCTGTATGTTAGTGTACTGAAATATTAATTAAACCAAATCATGTATACATATCTGTATGTTAGTGTACTGAAATATTAATTAAACCAAATCATGTATACATATCTGTATGTTATTGTACTGAAATATTAATTAATCCAAATCATGTATACATATCTGTATGTCAGTGTACTGAAATATTAATTAAACCAAATCATTTAAGCATTCAATTAAATTTAAAAGTCCGGACTTTTGAGTTCGTCTAGGAAATTGTTCTTTGATTGTAAGAAAAGTCGTATATGTCTTAAGCGAAATAATGATGCAAGACTTTGAATTGAATTTTGTTGCTTACTGACAGCAGGATTAAAACTGTAAATGAACATCGTTTGTGCAACGTGTGTGTGTCAGTGTGCGGGGGGGGGGGTAATTCGTATATGCATATGTAATTATTATTTATATAAGAAATATAAAACTAGTAGCATGGTAACAATATAGTATACTCCGATCATTATTTGCCTTTTCTTATCAAGGTATCGTATACAGCAAGGACGAGATTTGCACCAGTTTGGTACAGGAAGCCTACACACAGTTTACTAATGTGGATGTAGACATCAAACACATCCAGGACCTGGAGCTCAAAGAGCTCAAAAACAGTTCTTCTCTTGTCACATTCTTCCAAAATACCCTTCTCAACGTATCCTTGCATGCGAGAGGTAAATATCAGTTGTGGACCAATGATAATCCATGCACGCTCATATAACTTTATGCAAATTCTTTATTTTAAATAATAGACACACAGATGATTAATGTAGTCTGACTGACTTTAACATATCAGATAACGAGTACGTTTATGAATAAAATGTGTGGATAGAGATAAAGCTGTTAATCACACGGGGTAGATTTTACGTTTATCGATACAGTTTGTGGATATATATAAACCTGTTTAATATTACTGCTGTTAATCACACAGGGAGGATTTTAGAGCTGGGCTTGAAATACCAACACATTTACACAACCATTTTAAAGGATATCCCCTTGGTACAGATAAATTATTTCCAAACGAAAATAATATATCCCCATTTCAAAACTGAAACACGATTGCAATGGTACAAGACCAGTTGTAACAAAACTCTTGTAACATTATGAAACCAAACTGGTTTTTTTTATACATTATATATATATATATATATATATATATATATATATATATATATATATATATATATATATATATATATATATATATATATATATATATAACCCAAAACTTTGCCTGCATTTGTTTTGAAAAGGATATATAGAAAGGATACACGAAAGTAGTATCAGGGGTGAGATTAGCGACAATGGGAATTAGCATTAAAAACACCCCCTGGGTAAGATTACCGACAATGGAAATTTAACATTAACCACCCTGGGTAAGATTAGCGACAATGGAAATTTAACATGGGCAGAAAACCCTGGGTAAGATTAGCGACAATGGAATTTAACATTGGAGAAAGGAAAAAAAAAGGAAATATTGAGATTAGCGACAAAGGCATTCGAACAATGGAAAAAAAATATCGATTTTAGGGACAAAGGCAATTGAACATGGGGAATTGAGTTTAGGTCTGTCTAGGGACAAAGGGAATTGAACATGTTAGAAAAAAAAACTACTTTAGGGACAAGGGGAATTGAATATGGGATTTTTTTTTTTAAATTTTTTATAAAGGGGTAGGCAATCGAAAGGCTATCTCTTTTCGAGAAATGTGGGTGGCCCTGAAAAGGGCCTTTGGGTTTATGTTAATATTAATATTAACATAGACGGCATCTGTCACATCTTCTTCTTCTTCTTAAACTCCTTCTAACTGCAGGTCCATACACAAGTACCCTCTTGAGGAATCCTTGTCTTTCTATGTAAACTCTTCTCATCCATAGACTAGTATCTGTCCTATCAACAACAGTCCACTTGGACCGGACATACATGAGCATGTCCGTCCTAAACATTATTGAAGACACAAGGCTGGATGATTCAACTGTGGTCCACATCGTGAGGCGACGAGAACAGGTGAATCAATGCAGTGAACTGCGCTTATTTATAGGTAGAGGAAGGATTGAAACGGATTGAGTTCATTCACCAATCCGAACACGCGTTACAAAATTCAGTCAGTCCGCATCCAATCCGAAGAGAGCAGTCTGTGACGTCATGTGGTCTATATAGATTCGCTAGCGCCTGTGTGCTGTCAATCTATGCGACAGTGATTCAACATGACGGAAACTCAGAAAACGATCCATTGGGGTGCACCAGCAGTGGAGACCGCCCAAGGGAACCCGGACTTACTTTCAGAAGAGGTACATTGGGATTTTGTGGATTTTCTTACCTCGCAAGAATTTGTTCCGGAACCTTCGTCTCATTCTTCATTACCGCAAGTGGAGAATTTTAGACAGAGACAGAAAGAAGAATTGGAGAAACTTATGCAACGACAAAAGGAAGCGGAACAAGCTTTTCTCCTACAGCAACAGCAACAGCAACAAGAAGAGGTAAGAAAAAAACAACAAGAAGAAGAAGTAGCAGCAAAGAAACAAGAGGGTGAAAATCAAACGGCTACGGTACTGTTGGACATTTTAGCGGAGTTAAGAAGTATGAAACAAATGTATCAGACTTCTTTATCACGACCGAAGAGAATACGACCTTCCCGAGCTAAACACGCCAACCCTGTGACTAAGCCTATCGTACCACCCTTAGTGATTTCAACCCAATCATCATCATCAGAAGTAGGCCTCGGCCGTGGCAAAGGCTTAAGACAGTTAAAGTTGATTGCTTAAACTCACCCCTACACCAAAAAAGGCCCTTTTCAGGGCCACCCACTTCTCTCGAAAAGAGATAGCCTTTCAATTTGCCAATAACTCAAAAATCAACAAAAAAAAACCATTTTATCCTTATAGTACATGTCTATGTATGAGTGCGTGAGTGTAGCTTCTTATTTTAAAATCAAAACTCAAAGACACTTACCTTATATAAATAATGTATTCTTTTCTCCATAGTTACAATCCAATTCACAATTCACAACAGAACACTTTATAAATTACATTCACTTCTTCTGTTTCTTTTTTTTACTCTCTCTTTTTTTTCAATTTCTTCACCGTCACAGTCTTTTCCTCCTCTTCCTCCTCACTTTCTTCCCTTCTTCTTTTCTTCACCTGGCTGCTTTCTTCCTCTGAAGAATCTCTCTCTTCTTCTGAAGAATCCCTCTTTTCTTCCGACTCCTCTTGTTTCTTTTTTGGGCAATCTGGAGACCAATGTCCTTTTTCTTGACAATAATAACAGGTATCTTGACTTTTGTCTTTTCTAGCCCCTGTTTTTGTTCTTTTTTGACGGTCTGGACACTCTGAAGACCAATGCCCTTTCTTCTGACAGATATAGCAAGTATCTTGACTTTTATCTCGAAAGGAAGGAGAGTAGTCCGTCGGCTGGTCTGAAGAGAATTTTCTAATGACCCCTCGCAAAGCTCTGATGAAACGTTCCATCTGGGTAGTCTCTTCCATCGTTGTGCTCGGTTTGAGAGTGAAATGAATAGTGAAAGGACAAGACACACACCCTTTTTATATACGCTGGTTTGCCATGACTATAAATTAGTCTATGGTGTTTAAACTTGAGTCATTTGACGTTTTGCACTCAAGATGAAACGATCCTATTCATTCGAGAAGAAAGAAGAAGAAGAAAATAAGATGCAGAAACGTGATCTATCGCCTCGTACCAGAGCTGAAGTCTTGGCACAAATTCATGCCAGTGATTTTGAAGAGGACATGAGTGAACCAGAATCCGAACCCTCTAAACAAAGTTCACCACTCTTAGTCAACCCTGAAAAGTACTATTCCATTCGAGAGACGGAAAAGCGCTCCTCTAGAAAATTTAGAACCACGGCTTACACCTACACAGTGAAGTTTAAAGATTTCAAGTCCGACGTACCACTGGAGAAAGCAGAAGGGTTTATCACCGAGATGTGGGATTCTTTGCTCACCGCACTCAAGCGACAATGTCAACCCAAAGAAGACGATCGCTTGACACTATCCATAGATCACGACAGCTTGAAATCCCCTGTTTGAATCGAGTTTAGCAGACCCGCAGAACTAACCCCTTCCAAAGTCATGGACAAGATTCAACACGTACAACAATCTAATGACTAGTTTGACATCACCGATGGTAAAGCCACACTGAAAATGGCCCACGTCTCTCCTCCTTAAGGGACCGGACAACGCAATAAGGTGTTATTGGTGAACGACCTTCGCAACACCAAAAAGAGTCTCGTCCAAATTCACAATTCTCAAGACCAGATGTGTTTAGCCCGAGCCATCGTGGTGGGACGAACCTATGCCAACAAGAACGACACGGTAGAATGGAAAAGAGCCTGGAAAACTATTCAACGATCCGACCGAGCCAAACAACGAAACGAAGCAGAACTCCTGTAACAACAAGCCGGACTATCCAAAGACACACCCTGTGGCATTCCTGAGATGCAGAAATTGCAAGATGTCCTAGTTCCACTCTACACCTTGAAAGTGCACCCTCAAGAAATGCGCGGACCTCTGTTGTTTCGAGGGAAAGACTTTAAGGACGGAAAATACATTCATGTCTATTATCACAATGACCATTTCGATACCATTACCACTATCACTGGATTCCTGGGATACAGTTATTACTGTGAGAAATGTGACTATGGCTATAACAATCGAGAGCAACACAAACATTGCGGCTGGAAATGCCAGGATGTTTGGCCTCTCCATCCTGTCTGAGCGAAGGACAAGAAAGAGTACAATGTCCTGCTTGTCTGCGCACGTTTGTCAGCCCTGCCTGTTACCAACAACATCTGAAGACGCAAGGTTCACAGCAGAAATGTGCTTGTCAACTGCTGAGATTGTGCCCTACGTGTCGAAAAGGCCTACGTACCAATAATACCAAGGCACACGTATGTTCAGGAAAGAAAAAATGTCACATTTGTCACCACATCGTGGACTTGGAACACGAATGTTACGTGCAAAAATACCAATCCCCAACAGAGAAAGAGGACGGTCACAAGAAGAAAGGCAATTTCATCTTTTTCGATTTCGAATGCATGCAAGAGACTGGCATTCACATTCCTAATTTTTGCGTGGCTCATCGAGCGTGCGAGAAGTGCATTCAAGAACCTATCTTCAGTCATTGCCCTCACTGCAGCAAGATTCCCGGAGGGCGTGAAAAAATCTTTAGAGGACCGAACACGTTAGCCGATTTTGCCCAATGGGTCTTAGATCCCATCGACAAGACGTGGAGCCAAGAGGACATCGAACGTTACGGAGATTGTCATCGTCATGCCACGGTGATGGCTCACAATTTCTCCGGATACGATGGACAGTTTCTTTTGAGGTACTATACGGAACATGGCACCGAACGTCCTAAAGTCACTTTGAACGGAGCCAAAATCATTTTCATGCAAGTGGGACAAGTGCAGTTTAAAGATTCGATGAGTTACTTGGCCATGCCTTTGAGTCGAATGCCTAAAACGTTTGCAATGACAAAAATGGCTAAAGGTTATTTTCCTCACTTTTTCAATACGGAAGCCAATCCACACGCCGTTCTACCCCATTTACCTGAGGCTCACTATTACGACCCCGACAACATGCGTACCGAACAACGAGAAGCTTTCTACGCTTGGTACCAGGCTCACGCCTCCGACCCTTTCGACTTTCAGGAAGAAATGCTAAAGTATTGTCGTTCTGACGTGGACATTTTACGGCGTTGCTGTGGAAAATTTCGAGAACTGTTCATGGAACACGGAGGGGTCGATCCTTTGAAAGAAGCTTGCACCATTGCCAAAGCGTGTTCCTTAGTGTATCGACAACGATTCATGCCTGAAAACACCGTGGCTGTCATCAGTCCTCAAACGACCCACTATGTCAAACGTCAATACTCGGTCAAAGCCCTACGTTGGTTACATTACTTGTGCGACAAGGAAGACAATAGGATTCAGCATGCCCGCAACGGAGGAGGCGAAAAGACCATCGGAACGTATTCGGTCGATGGCTGGGACTTAGAAAACCCGAAGATCGTGTACGAGTTTAACGGTTGCTTATTTCACGGATGTCACGTCTGTTACCCTGATCGTAGCACTAAAAATCAGTTTTTACAACGAACCATGGAAGACTTGTACGAGGACACTTGTCAGCGACGCCTAAAGTTAGAACAGCAAGGATACCAAGTGGTGGAAATGTGGGAACACGAGTACGATCACCGTATGAAAACCGATCCCGAGTTTAAACGTGCCGTGGAAAGTTACAAGCTGATGGACCCCCTAAACCCGAGGGATAGTTTGTACGGAGGAAGGACCAATGCCACCTGTTTGCTGTACCAAGCCGACGAAGAGAAAGGAGAAGAAATCAAATACTTGGACGTGTGTTCGCTGTATCCTTACGTGTGCAAATATTGTCCCTTTCCTGCAGGGCACCCACAATTGTTCACGGAACACATCGACCTGAAAAACATTCGACAATACGAAGGCTTCATCAAGTGTAAAGTTTTGCCTCCCACGAACCTATACCATCCCGTCTTACCTCACCATTGTCAAGGCAAACTGATGTTTCCATTGTGCCGTACTTGTGCCGAAACGTGCAACCAAGACCAACCTTGTCAGCACACCCAGGAAGAACGTGCCTTGACGGGAACCTGGATCAGCGTAGAATTGTTCAAAGCTCTGGACATGGGATACCAACTGTTAGAAGTGTACGAAATTTGCCACTTTCCCAAGACACAACAATACCACAAGGGTGACCCCAGTCAGAAAGGCATTTTCGCCGACTACGTGGATGCCTTTTTGAAACTGAAGCAAGAAGCCAGAGGCTATCCTTCCTGGTGTCACACTTCCGAAGACGAAAAGACATTCAAAGAGAAATACCATGAACAAGACGGCATCTCTTTAGACCACATCGAGAAAAACGAAGGCAGGCGGTCGTTTGCCAAAGTGATGTTAAATTGCTTGTGGGGTAAAATGGCACAACGACCGTGTTTACCCAAGACGGAATATTTGACAGAACCTTCCCGCTACTTTCAGATGATTCACGACAAAATCAAATACATGAATCACGTGGACGTCGTTCGCGAGGATTTGATCTTGGTCAATTACGAAGAAGATCTGGACTTTGTACAAGACGACCCCTTTGGAAATGTCATCATGGCGGCTTACGTGACAGCTCATGCCCGCTTAAAATTGTACGAAGCTTTAGAACTGTTAGGGGAACGTGTCCTGTACTTTGACACGGACAGTTGCATTTACATCCATCACCCGAGTCAACAGCACCCTGACATCGAAGGAGACCGTTTAGGAGCCTGGACAGACGAACACCCCGACGACAAGATTCTAAGTTTCGTCAGTGGTGGTCCCAAAAATTACGGATACGAATACCGGGACAAACAAGGAGAATTGCACACGACGTGTAAAGTGAAAGGATTGACTCTGAATTATCGTACCAGTCGTGTGGTGAACTTTGGGGTATTGAAAGAAGCCTTGCAATCGGAAGAGGATGCAAACTTTAAAGTGACCACCTATCAACCGAACAAAATTGTACGTTTACCCACTCACCACATCGTCAGTCGACCCTTGGAAAAAGTCTATCAAATCGTGTACCAGAAGCGAGTGCGACTTCCCAATCATTTCACCTTACCGTATGGACACGTCGGTATTGGTCTGTATATAAAAAGAAACCCTGGGCAAGATCGATAGTTCATTGTGACTACCAAGACCGAGCGAACAAGATGAATACTTTCAGAGAAACACAAAACAAGTTTAGACAGGCACAATTCAAGTGTGGGGCTTCTGAAGTGGAATGCGATTGTGAGCCTTGCGACTTTTCAACCTGTGTTAGTGACGGTGCCAGAAGAACCCGTCACCCAGGACGGGACTGTCGTGGACAGGCCTGAAAGACCCTTTCGGGAGGACACTTGTGTGACCTTACCCCCTACTATAGAACTGGTTAGAACATTACCAAAAACATGTTGTACAGACATTTGTGTTTATTCCACGTTAATGGTTATCATGTGCCTTTTATCCTTATACTTAAGCCTTTGGCTTTTATGTATTTTTGTCTTTCGTATTCATGTTTGAAACATTCAATAAACGTGTTCTGAAAAAAAGTATATAAACTCTTGTCTTGTTTGTTTTCGTGTCACAAGTGACATTTCTCACACTATGGCTACCTCTGCTGTCTCTGCTCCCTCTTCCTCTACTGTCAAAGTCATCGACGAACACTTAGATCGTGCCAGTTGGGAGGCTTTGTATCTTCGCCATCCCTTTAACATGCTCATTGCTGGACCTAGCGGTTCAGGCAAAACCGAATTCGTCAAACGTTTGATCGAACATAAACATCATTTGATCGATCGGCCACCTCAACGGATCGTGTGGTGTTACAAAGAGTGGCAATCGGCGTACAGCCTCTTGCGAGAAAGTCAAGGCGATTCCATCGTGTTTGTGGAAGGCATTCCTAAAGAAGACGACGGCATCGTCTCTGACTCCCGTCTAACCCATTTGGTCATTTTTGACGACATGTTAGGAGAAGACGAAGAAGAAATTAAACTGTGGTTCACGCGCAAAGGGCATCACCGTAATGCCAGTGTCGTTTACATCACCCAAAATTTGTTTCAACAAAGTAAAGCCCATCGCACCATCAGTCTCAATGCGCATTACGTGGTCTTGTTTAAAAGCCCTCGAGATAAATCGCAAGTGCAAGTCTTAGCCAAACAGTTAGGAACGCCTTGGCTGACTCAGGCGTACGACGATGCCACTCAAACTCCACACGCCTATTTACTCGTCGATTTGAAACCTACGACCCCCGAGGATTTGCGATTTCGTACCCACTTGTTTCACCACTGGTGCCAAGACGGAGGGCCTGTCCTGTACACGTCTCCGTCCTCGACTTAATTTCACTCCACAAAAAAAATCTATAAAAACATCAGACCCTTTTCGTCTGTCTCACACAGCGTCAACATGACGTCCCTTCAGTCGCATCTTCCCGTCAAATTGATTCGTGCCTTGTATGGCATCAGTCGAGAAAAAAATCCACAAATACGAGCTCGTGTCTTAGAAGCTAGTCTCAAAGAAGTCTTACGATGGTTCACGTTGACGGCACGTCAATTACTCCAAGGAATCATTCAGATTCCTCATCAAACCAAACGCTTTTTCGATCGAAACAAAGTCGCTTTGGTCCAACTGGCCGATCCCCGCATCGACACTCAAACCAAAAAACAAATCATTTTGAAACCTGGAGGGAGCGGTACTCTAGGAGGGGTCATCATTCGCTCTCTCTTAAGATGGGATCCTAATGCCCCCAAACTTCTCCCCAAGAAAAAAGTCCAAGGAAGCCCCAAGAAGAAGAAAAAGACCAGGTCCCCAAGAAGAACTTCTCCAGTGGCGGGACCCTCCTCTGACCAGACACCACCCCAGAAAAAGAAAAGAAGCCCCCAGAAAAAGAAACAGAGAAAAAGTCCCCAGAAAAAGAAAAGTCCACAGAAGAAAACTAGTCGCAAGAGAGGCACTTCGGCCAGGACGCAACTTTACACTCGCAAACCACGACCTGCCACGGCGGTGACCGCATCTCCGGCAGCCTCACGTTCATCCACTTCTCCGTTGATGACACCAAGAACTGAAGAGTACTTGGAGACGTTGATCACACCAAGAACTTCTCCGTTGATGACCCCAAAAATTACTTCCCTAGTGGCAGGACCCTCCAATTTAGTGGCAGTGGCTGCTGCTCACAAAGTACCTTCTCCCAAAATCAAAGTTCAAGAAAGATCGGGCATGTTACAAAGTTTACTGGATTTCTCCAAGCAAGAACTGGCTCGATTTAGTCCGTTACGTACCCTTGCACGACGTGTCATGCCTGTCCTCAAATTGATACGACGTAAAGACAATCAGTGGCGACGCGTTCCAGTATAAAAAAGGTGTGTGACCAAGTAGGGTATCAGTGTTTTTTGGTGCTCCTAAAGACTCAAAGATGTCACCCTCCAGAAAACCCCAAGGAAAGAAAAGAAAAGGACTACCACCACGTTTAATCAAACATGGGGACATGTTATCTGTCCTGTCCAAAGCTTCTCCACCTCTACGAAAAAAACTCATTCAATCGGCCTCCAAAGAGGTCATCGATACCGTGTGCGAATGTTGTTTGAACGTCTTGAAAGGCACGATCCCTTTGTCCAAACACCAGAAACAATGCTTAAGCAAACATCGTCACGTTCTTCGCCAAATGGTTCAAAAGTTTATTAATACACCAATCAACACAAAAAAATAAAAGATGGAAGAAGTCTTAGCCAGCATTTACTACGATCCCTCGCATCCTGCAGGTTACGCAGGAGTTCAAAAGTTGTATCGTGCTGCCAAAACGCGACTGAAAAGTCTGTTTACCTCAAGTGCAACGATGGTTACAAGAACAAGCTACCTACACTTTACACAAACCCATTCGACGCAAGTTTGCCAGAAGTCGCACCCGAGTGGAAGGCATCGATCATCAATGGCAAGCCGATTTAGCCGATGTCTCTCATTTCGCCAGCTACAATCGTGGCTACAAATATTTGCCTTGTGTCATCGACGCCTTTTCCAAATTTGCCTGGGTCGTGCCCTTGACTTCCAAATCGAGCAGCGAGTTAGTGCGAGCCCTGCAACGGGTGTTGAAACAAAGTGGTCGTCACCCTCTTCGATGGCAAACGGACAAAGGCACCGAATTTCTGAACCAAGCTTTCCAAAAAGAATTAAAGAAACGTGACATTCATTTTTTTACCACCGAGAATCCCGAAACCAAAGCCAGCATCGTGGAACGTTTTCAACGCGCTTTGAAAGAACGCATGTGGAAATATTTTACGCATCACCACACTCTGAAGTACATCGACATCTTACCGCACCTGGTGCAAGCGTACAACCAATCTTACCATCGAAGCATCGGACGTGCCCCGCAAGACGTGACTCCCGACAACGAAGTGTTGGTGTTTGAGCGTCTGTTTGGTACGTCCCCGACGAGGGCTGTCCCCAAGAAAAGTGGAGAGTTGGCCGTAGGAGATTGGGTTAGCATTGGCAAAACCAAACGCACTTTCGACAAAGGTTACTTACCTAACTGGACGACCGAATTGTTTCGTGTCACTGGACGAGTGCATGGTCGTCATCCTGCTGTCTATAAATTGGAAGACATGAATGGAGAAGTGCTCAAAGGAACGTTTTATTTGCCCGAGTTACAACGTGTCACCAAAAAAGAAGACGACGTGTACGACATCGAAAGCATTCTCGAACGCAGAACCCGTAAAGTGGGCAAACGACGTGTCAAAGAAGTCAAATTCCGTTGGAAAGGATATCCACTCAGTTTTGATTCTTGGATCGACGCTTCGCAAGTCATCGACTATAAAAAGAAGTGACCATCATGCCCTTTCACACAGACGCAGCTACGTCAACCACTCCTCCTTCACCTAGTTCTTCTGTGCAAGATTTACAAAAACAACCCTTGTGGGTGTGGTGTGGAGAACGTGTGCCTAAAACGCAAATCGTCTTTTTCTGCCAAATCTTCGTGGTGTATTGTGTCATCGGGGCAGCCATCGCCAATTTGAGTTTGCAACAAGGAGACAAACAATTGTGGACCATTTTATTGAGCAGTTGCATCGGTTACCTGCTTCCTAATCCCTCCCTGAAATTCTCCTCGAACGGGAACCACGGGAACCTTGTGTCCAGTGCCAGTGCCAGTCACCACTCCAACAACAATCACAACCAGAACCCCATTTTGGGCGGAGACACGCCTCTGACATCCACTAACCCCTCGGACAGCCACAGAACTCTGGAATTATGAGTCACGAAAACCAATTTTACTTAACCTTACCCAGTGACAGTTCCATGGAGGTGTTTCCCCACAACACGTTGTGCTGTTACACGGCTAAATTACCTCAAGCCATCCAGTTAGATCACGAAGCCCATTGGGAAGTGGCTTTAGTAGAAATGATTCACCCTACACAAATCCAAAAAATCACCGAAAAGCAAAACACTTTTGAGGTCGAAATCCTGAACCAACAATTACAAGAAGCCATGAATGACATCGGGTTTTCAGGGGACACAAGACCATCCAACAATTCACCCTTCAATATCTACACCTTGAAAATTCCGGCAGGGTTTTATTTTAGTGGTCAACATTTGGTGGACACCATTACTTCCAGGTTCGAGTTAGCCTTTGGCAAAGCCCTGAACAGAGTCAAAAAAAGTGTCACCCTGGAGTACCATAAAGTGGCTCGTCGCTTACTGATGAAATTTCAGGATACCCAAACGTTGTCCATCAGTTTTAATCGTGACTTGTTTGATATTTTAGGTGGAGACACAAAAATGGCTCCAAATTTTAAACCGAAGATCAACAGCAATACGGAATTTTACAAGTTTTTTCGATTCCCTGTAGAACTGAACCAAGGACTGAATTTGATGTTCGTGTACTCCGATGTGGTGGAGTATAACGTGGTGGGACTCACCTCTGTGCCGTTACTGCGTGTCATTCCTTTCAAAGTGGATAGTACCACGACCAGTGACCAGGAAGGTGGAAACACCTATCACGTCCACCGGGAATTTGTGCATCCTCATTATTTGCCTGTCAGCAAGTCGTATTTGGACACGGTCAACATTGCTATAAAAGGAGATTTGGGACAAAATATTCCATTCACCAAAGGAAAAGTCACGGTGAAACTCCATGTTCGAAAACGGTTCTCTCACGACTCGTAAGTCATGTATCCAGTGTATCGAGGGGTTGCTCGACAACGAGGACACGGTTTAGGAGATATGTTAAAATCGGCCTTTCGTTCGGTGGCCCCAGTGTTGAAACCGATGGTGACACGCGGATTGCACGCCTTGAAAGATGCGGCACTGACGCAAGGCAAAGAATTTCTCCAAAATGTCATCATCGACAAACAAAACCCTAAAGAAGCCTTCATGAGGGCAGGCAAAAATGTCTTGCTGCAAACAGGCAAAGACCTTTTGGGCCGACGCGAAACACCTATAAATGCCCTGCACGCTACCGAGTCAGGCATTCAGCAAGGACAAGGCAGAAAGAGACGACGAAGAAAACACCCTTTCACCAGACTTCAAGCTAGAAAGGCAAAGAAAAGAAGAACCGTTCGAGACTTAGACGTTTTCGATTATTGAGACACAGCAACAAAACAAAAAATGATGCACCGAGAGTCTTGCGCCTGTTCCAAGACGGAACTGGATCTGTTTGCCATGCCACCCACCATGATGACCATGCAAGAATCCCAATGGGTGGAATTTCATCCCGTCTCCTCATTGACCGATTCCGCTCCCATCGAGTTTGAAATCAAAGGACAACCCGAAGATTACATCGATTTGAATAGCAGTTACTTGTACTTGAAAGTCAAAGTTCAAGATAAGGATGGAAATGCTATAGACACTGAGCCAGTAGCTCCCGTCAACAATTTCATGCATTCCTTGTTTAGCGGAGTGGACTTGTACTTGAATAACAAACTAGTCAGTAGCAGCATGGATACTTACCCTTATCGAGCGTACCTGGAAAATCTCTTGACGTATTGAATAGACGCCAAGAACACTCATCTCAATGCCTGTGTGGTATGGGAAGCTGACGATGCAGGCGAATTTGAAACTATCAAAACTGATACAGCCAAAGACCACAATGCGGAATTTGTAGAACGAAGAGACAGAATCAAAGACGGACACAGTTTAGAACTGATGGATCTTTTGCATTTAGACATGTGGTTGCAAGAAAAGTATTTGCTGAACGGGGTGGATGTCCGCCTGAGACTGAATCGCAGCAGTGCCGCTTTCCATTTAATAGCTGATAGTGACGATAATTACAAAACCAAAATCCAAGAAGCCAGACTCTACGTACGCCGTGTGGAAGTGTTACCTAAAGTGGGAAACGACATCAGTCAGACGTTGAGCAGAACGACCGCCAAGTATCCGATCCGACGCGTAGAAATGAAAACCTTCACCATTCCTAGGGGACAGCGATCCATGATTGAAGATCATCTGTTCCAAGGACAGTTACCCAAACGTTTGATTGTTGGTATGGTCGAGAATACAGCCTTCAACGGAGCTATCGCTAAAAATCCTTTCTACTTTCAACACTTTGACGTGTCCAAGATCGAAGTCAGTCGCGATGGCAAGACCTTGTGTACCCGACCTTTCGAACCTAACTTTGACAAGAAGAATTACTTAAGGTCGTACTTGTCGCTGTACGAAGCCACCGGACAGTTAGGAACCAACACCAGTCACGGCATTGCGTACGAGGATTATGCAGGAGGCTACGCTTTGTGGGCTTTCGATTTCACTCCAGACCAAGGCAGCGACGAGGGACATTTCCACCCTATAAAATCTGGCCAGATTCGTGTGGAACTTCAGTTTGCAAAGCCACTGGACGAGACAGTGAACGTCATCCTGTATGCAGAATTCGATAATACGATAGAAATCAACAGTTTGAGAGAAGTCATTCTAGACTATTAGAAGCTATGGAAGACTGTTCTCCCTCTTTACCTAGTGGAGAAGCTTTGAAGATGGAATGTGAGGAGACCGTGGAAGGAGAATCCCAACACAAAGACGAAAAGGACATCGTGATCAAGTCGAGATGTCCAGAACAAGAACAGCAATTGGTCTCCTACTGTGCTACATACCTGGCAGACACAATTACGATATGGATGAAGCATGATTACTATGGATGTCAAAACATCAGTCAAGAAGAAAAATTCAACGAATATCTGGACGAAGCTTGGAGTCTGTTTAAAAAAGACGTGTTACGTTGGTGGTATAGAGACTTGCGTGAACATTTCTGTCCTCCATTAACGACTCGAGACATCCATTACATCAATGCCCTCTTTGACAAATTCAAAGAGAAAGTCGAGATCGAAATTGATCACTTATTATCAGCAAAAGAACATTTAGTGACTTATTTTGATCGTGATTTTTCTAGAAACGATGAGAAAGTAAATCGTTGATTTTGTGACTTGTATGCTTATTTTGTTGTCTTCAGCTAGGAAACGTAGTGTCCATCCATGACTCAATGACTTGCAACAGTGGAAATCACAATTTCATTCACAACGTTGCCAACCCTGTTTAAAGTAGAGTGTAAATTGAAAAAAAATGTTTGTCATTTGAAAAAAATGTTTGATGTTATATTGTTGGATTATTGTTAAAAATGTTAGAGTTGTTGGTTAACGTTAAGTGATTTTGAATAAAAAATGTTGTGTTTTTAAAAAAATGCCTTTGTGGTTTGTTTGGTTATAAGAATGTTGATTTATGCTCTTTGACTTCTTACTATCCCTCTCATGACACTCATTGAACGTTGCCGCTCGAAAACCGTAGAGGGGTGTTTTCCTTCACGTCCGCGCTTTGACTTTAAGAACCGGGTTGTTTCCAGTCTAACCATCCATTGTCGACTCATCCTCCTACGAAGATGTGCTCCAAACTAGCTAAGCTAAACGAAGCCTACGTGAATTTGCATAGGGTCAGACACAGTCTGATACCGAAGCCAGAAGAGATAGAGAATGTGAGAATGTTAAAAGTTACTGAAGACCTGATAGAAGAGCTCTTCAGAGACGAAGTGAACAGGGAGAAAGAAGAATGGACAGAGAAGTACAGACTTCAGAGACAGCAGCAGCAACAGCAACAACAACAGCAACAGCAGCAGCAACAGCAACCTGAACCTGACAGAGGCTTTGTCGATTGTCGTATCGACACGAAAGAGTTCTTCTTCTCTTTCCGAAGAAGCAGTCCTATTGCCAGAAAGTCTATCCTAAGAGGACATCGCATTCTTAGAAACTAAAAGATTGCCATAGCAAACAAAAAAAGACCAAAAAAACAGCCCTTTTCAGGGCCACCCAATACTCTAAAAAAGAAATAACCATCAATTTGCCAATGTGTGTAGGTAGAGTAGTGTGAATATAAACACTAACTCTTTTTTAATAGTAAGAGTGTATGTGTTTGTGTGTTTGTGTTTGTGTGTTTGTGTTTGTAACAGATGAAGTAGGTTGGTGTGGATAGTGGATTAAGATGATGTTTTTTTGGTGTTTGAGGTGTGGGGAGAGTAGATCTGGGGGGTTTGATTGGATTGCTTTGCGTATGTGGATAGTCTATTGAAGTGATTAATGAAAAAAAATTTTTAGAATAGGAATGGGTAGTATAAAAAAGTGAGTGAGTGTTTCTTTTAGGTCCGCGCGTTGTTTTGGTCATGATCTAGGTAAGATCAATTTTATGTTTTTTAGGGGATGTTTTCCTTCACGTCCGCGCTTTCACTATAAATTGAAACTCGCTGGGCAGTCTAGGTACCCTTGTTGATTGATCAACACCAGAATGAATAGCAGAATAAGCAAACTTCTTGAACTCCAGATACATCTGGAATATGTCAGGCGCCTGTTAAATGAACTGGCCGCGGAGGCTATAGTAGAAGAAGAAAGAATAAAGAAGGAAGAGGAGGAGAGAAGACAGAGGGAAGAGGAGGAAAAGAAAATAGGAGAGAGGATGTCGTACAATATTCCAGAGACAGAGGATTGGGGTGCTGAAGCGAATCATCCTCCCTCTGCGCTCGCAAGAAGAAAGGTGAAAGGAGACTGGGGAAGAAGATGCGTGTGTGGCGCCAGGCCAGGAAGGTGCCATCATTAGATAGGTGCATCTGGAGTTCAAAAACAAACAGCCCTTTTAAGGGCTACCCAATACTCTAGAAAAGAAATAACCATCAATTTGCCAATGTGTGTAGGTAGAGTAGTGTGAATATAAACACTCACTCTTTTTTTTAGTGTGAGGGTATGTGTTTGTGTGTTTGTGTTTGTAAGCACTCAAGTACGTGGGTGTGAATAGTAGATTATGGGTTTGTTTATTGTTTCTTAGCGTATGTGGAGAGTATAGTTCGGGTTTTGTAACCGCTCACGTACGATTGTGTGAATAGTAGATTATGGATTTTGTTTATTGTTTCTTAGCGTATGTGGAGAGTATAGTTTGAGTTTTGTAACCGCTCACGTACGATTGTGTGAATAGTAGATTATGGATTTTGTTTATTGTTTCTTAGCGTATGTGGAGAGTATAGTTTGAGTTTTGTAACCGCTCACGTACGATTGTGTGGATAGTAGATTATGGATTTTGTTTTAATGATTTGCGTGTGTAAATAGTAGATTTGGGGTTTGTTTATTGTTGCTTCACTTATGTGGATAGTATATTATATGAAATGAGAAAAGTAGGGGATGTTTTCCTTCACGTTCGCGCGTTGTTTGGTCATGATCTAGGTAAGATCAATTTTATGTCTTGGGGGGTGTTTTCCTTCACGTCCGCGCTTTTCGTATAAGAACCCACAGTATTCGTCGTTCAAACCATTCTACAAAGAAGATGGCTTCGAACCACCTTGACAAACTGCAAAAATTACAAGACGTTTTAGACAATTTAGGAATAATGGAGCAGATGTTAGTGAGACTCAATGAAGACCACTATTCCTATAGTCCCCATCGACTAAAGATGGAAATTAATAACTTAAGAAAAGTAAAGGACATAATAAGTGATGTCATGAAAGAGATAAAGGAGGAGAAGGAGGATGAAGAGGAAAGGATAAGAATACGAAAATGGAATGAAAAAATTGAAAAAGAAGAAGAAAATGAGAAGAGGAAGAAAGAAGAGGTGGAAGAGAAGAAGAAAGAAGAGGAGGAGAAAAAAAAGAAGAAAAAGAGTGTAGGAGAGAAAATAAGAAGTTGGTGGAGAAAAAGAAGAAATTAGAAGCAGAAGAAGAAGAAGAAGAAGAAAAACCAAAGGCCCTTTTCAGGGCCACCCACATTTCTCGAAAAGAGAATGACTTTTCAACTGCCTACCCCATTTTTAAATTTAAATTTAAATTTAAATTTAAAAAAAAAATTTAAAAAAAAATCCCATGTTCAATTCCCCTTGTCCCTAAAGTAGTTTTTTTTTCTAACATGTTCAATTCCCCTTTGTCCCTAGACAAACCCAAACTCTATTCCCATGTTCAATTCCCCTTGTCCCTAGACAGACCCAAACTCTATTCCCCATGTTCAATTGCCTTTGTCCCTGGAATCGATATTTTTTTTTTCCATTGTTCGAATGCCTTTGTCGCTAATCTCAATATTTCCTTTTTTTTCCTTTCTCCAATGTTAAATTCCATTGTCGCTAATCTTACCCAGGGTTTTTTGCCCATGTTAAATTTCCATTGTCGCTAATCTTACCCAGGGTGGTTAATGTTAAATTTCCATTGTCGCTAATCTTACCCAGGGGGTGTTTTTAATGCTAATTCCCATTGTCGCTAATCTCACCCCTTATACTACTCACGCAGTTGTCTTCTTTAATCAGTAAACTCTGCTGAAATAATACATATAGCTTATTATAAGTTGGAGAAAAAAACTACAGCAAGTTCGAAAAAGATCTATTCAAACTCACAAATAATTTTGTGTTTGGGGAACTAGATGGAAAAGTGCTGAAATATAGCAACGGTTAAATTATGTACAGATGAAGAAAACAATGTGTCAAATATCAAATTCGTCTGCCACAACATATTGCCTTGGTGCTTGTCAGTCTCACAAACAAAAATACAATTCTAGCAATACCTGTTTCATTTGGATTTACTGTGCTAACCAAATGCCTGATGTACGAATATGATACACCAAATTAAGAAGCAAATACGGTGATAAAATGAAACTACACATTTACATTCATTTTGATACCGACAACTTTTACAGCAAAAACGAATGATGACGTCACATTTTATGATTCTAATGACTATTCAAGGGACAATGCGTTTAACAGATGAATAAAACTATACCCGGTGTTTTTAAAGATGAGATAAATTGCACATTAATAAGAGAGTTTGTAACAAATAGAAACGATCAGTTTCAGTTTCTCTGGTCATTTTGAACAGTATCATGAAACCATTCAAACTTATTCTGGGTGTATCAAGAATAATGATAGGTAAAGGTGTATTACCTGATGAATCATTTCTCTCTTGCTAAGAAATCATAAAATAAATTAGTCTCATTTCTGTATTTGTCACTAACCGACTGAGCAAACATATATTACTATCAAGATGTATTTGCATCCATTGCAATTTATTTGATCTTCTTACTAGTCAATACCGTCTGCTTGCCATTGGTCATCCAAGTGTTGTTTCATAGAGCTATGTTTGGAATTGGTTTATCGTCTCGCGTGATTGTTTAAGGTTTAGACAGATTTTTCAGTTAATCATTCTTTCAATTTAAGGATCATTTATTTTAAGTTTGTCCCAATTAATTTTTTCTCACACTTGACTGATGTTTATTTTCAGCATGTATACTTTCAGGGTATTAGTAAAGGTGTCTTAAATAACTGATCTCTGCCAGTCAATTAACACAGTACAAATATATCCAGAGAACACAGATGAAGTAGCCAACAAACACACTCATATATAATTTGTACTTTACAGACTGCACAAGTTTTTTTTATAAATCCTTGTAAATGTATTAAAGACATAAGATCTATGCTAAATTTGCCATTCCAGTGGTTGGTTGAAAAACAGATAAATCATTTACTATGTCCCTATGTGCTGGTTCGAATCTAACTTTGTTTTTTACTAATTTTATATCTGCTTTTGACGAACCGTTGTACATTGGCCTTGTAAACATGATGAGATCTTCAAGCTGTTTTGTAAATTTAACCTACTGTAAATATATATAGGCTTGAATAAACAAAAACAGAAGAAAGAGTGAAAACAACAAGCTTTGAAAAAATATAACTTATTTTCCTGGAAAAATTCTGTAAAAATGAACAAATTAAACTTACGATTTTAAGAATCAAATCCAAAAATAATCAAAGAATAATCCACGAATAAAATTTTTAAAGTCCTAATAACAAAATGTTTTAATGATCTCATGTTCGAGTCCCGACAAAGAATCCAATATGGAAGACGATGACGTATGCTGTAATCTGTAGTGTTGAAGTCTACAGTTCCTTGTAGAAATTAGAAATATCACTCCGGTTTTGGAAATCTGAAAAAAATGTTTATAAAACTGTCCTTGTTCAACAATTTCACATGATTACACGTATTTTCCAGGAATAAAAAATTAATCCTTTTGACTCCAAGTAATTTGAAATATCTCCATAACAGCACAACATACAATTTCCAGAGTAACAGCCCAACTAACACTGAGAATATCTCTCCAAAACAAAGGTTATATCGTATTCTAAAACGCAAAAAGGGGTTCTAGTAATAATGTTCCAGAACCTCGTAGAAAGTATCCACTTCTTAAAGATCACGTACACCCAGTGTGACGCTCACAAAAACCAATCATTTTACTCTTAGAAAAACAAAATTAAACAAGTCGTTTACATCTTAAACACGTAGTCCCGTCATCACCTCGACAACAACCAAAAATTTTAAAATAAAAATAGAACTTGTTTACGTGGTTGCAACTAATTTTGAATCAAAGTCAGGATCTAGATCAACACCTGGTGTTTACTAAAACAGTCAAGGTCAAACTATTTTCTGGAAAATGTATCATCTCTAGTGAATAAATTTAATTACAAGAGCATGTAATGAAAAATACAAAAAATTGTAAAACTGTCAAACGAACAATTGAATTGATATATATATATATATATATATATATATATATATATATATATATATATATATATATATATATATATATATATATATATATATATATATATATATATATATATATATATATATATATATATATATTATATTTCTGAAAAGTGTTCCGTTGAGAACCTTGCAGCTTGTACAGTCATTTACCTTGTTCAAAGAATCTCAAAGTATTTTTATATGTACCTTTTTCATATATATATATATATAGAGAGAGAGAGAGAGAGAAAGAGAGAGAGAGAGAGAGAAAGAGAGAGAGAGAGAGATCAAATAGATATGTTTGTGTTCGGCTTCTATGTGGTATGAATGACATAATGAACCTATTACATAATCATAAGAAATGCTCTGATTTTTACAGTTATAGTTGTGTGTGTACCAAGTGTGTCCCTGGAGCAACTATTTATCGCAGCGGACAATATTGGTTTAGACCCAAAAATCTACGTTCTCATCATCTGTCGCTTCGGTCCCGACCCATGGTTTAATTTATTCAGTGGAACG
Source organism: Sinohyriopsis cumingii (assembly GCA_028554795.2). Lineage (NCBI taxonomy): Eukaryota > Metazoa > Mollusca > Bivalvia > Unionida > Unionidae > Sinohyriopsis > Sinohyriopsis cumingii. The sequence continues at coordinate 67,796,328 of CM068841.1, forward strand.
TTTAAGGCCAAGATGCTCAGCGCAGCCTTGCAATTTGGACCCTTTACAGACGCGTTTATAAATATAACAGAAATAGTTGAAAGAGGAGGAAACAAGTCCTGGTCGTGCAACAGCACAGTAAACTGGGACACGGTAAGCTGAACAGTTTTACTGCAAAAGAATTTGCATGCATACCTTATTTCATATTTCAAACAACACAACTTACTTAGAAGAAAAACATTTTCATGTCAAAGAGGCCAAAGAGGAGCATGTTTGTTTAAATAAATAAATGGCAAGATATATCCGCTACTCACTCGCAACAAGCAAATTTTATTTTCATTTCATGCTCAAATGAATTGGTTAGCAATATGTATAAGATACTGAATAGCGAATTTTGTACGGTGTCCTGAGCGATGATGTCAGTTGTTTACTGATTATTTTCTACTGTGCTTTGTTTGTATTCGCATTGAAAATATAAGTGGTAACATAATTCTCTTTTCTAATTCATAGCGAAAAATTAATATTTACAAATAAATTTAAGAGAAAAGAAAATAGTATGTTGTGGGACTGGAAACTAGTACTATTGCGTGACAGATGGTCATGCTTGCTACTAAAGCAAGCAAGTGACAAAATGGCGGATCACATTTCTTGGTCATAATGTTATGCATATTTAATTTGTATTTGTTAACTTTTTTCTCCGTGATTATACGGTATGCATAATTGTGTTTTGGACTTTACCATGTCCAAAATCAAGGCCACTATGTACCTGATTAGGAACATAGATGTTTTTATTTCGTAAGCAAATAGTATATAGATAATTTTTCTCTGTGAATATGGTCTAAATGTTATGATTATTATCAGTCTTGGTAAACAAGTTTATTTGGGTCTGGATATAGGATAATGGAACTAGCCAATGAAGAACCTGTTGCACCTGACGTTTTCCGTTTTCCTTATTATAATTTTAGTAGAACTAAGCATTTTAAAGAAATGAACTTTGGACCTATATGCTGTCTCTACTTTTGTGTCTTATTTTTTTTTTATATAATCTTGTTTACTCGAAAAGTTATTCATTCTTTCGAAAACATCAGAAGCAATATCATTTGCATTGTTGATTTCAGTTTTTGATTTCGGTGGAATTATTTATTCAAAATATCATTCACTAGAAATACAAAGTGCTCATCAACAGTATTCTTGAAGAGAGACGTTAATAATTTTACTTATAGTTATTTCAGACAAGAATATTTTTGGATTATATTATTGTGATTCATCAAAAGACTGTTGTCGCATCTCCACATTACAAGCCACTACAGGCACATCAATACATTCAGAGTTGAAACTGTTTTGGAACAACATTGGAATTTAATTAATTTCATTAGGACTGGTGATAGAACATTTTGACTATTTGAGATTTAATTCGCAAGAGTATTTGTTCTTTTTGGATTTTCACTTTGCATTCAGGGAAATATATTATTTATTGAATTTTACAAAACCTGCTGGTATTCGCTCTTTTCAATTACTTTGTTTAAGACCATATATTCGTAATAATAATAATGTTATCGATGTCCACTGACTGCTGTGAAATAATATTGTTCATAATTCACTCCAGTGAATTATCACAATTATTTCTATTGAAAAATTATGTTATAATTACACGTTGCTTTCCTGACCTTCAATGATCTCAACGAATAGTACCAAACTATGCCAGATATTTTACAAAGTACATGATCTTTGCATAAAGTTGTACAATTTGTAATAATTAGCATCACTGTAGACCTTTTAAGGAATATATGATATTTTCAGATTGTTGTTTATTAAACATTTAAAAACAAACTGATAATAGTCTTCAATATCCGTACAATTTTTCAATCTTCCTAAATTAGCCACCTTAGGAAAGTTTCCGCATTTGAACATATATACTAAACTAGATATGTAATATTGACAGGAGAAACCATTGTTTTAGCCTGTTTTATAATTGTATCTTTTCCATCAAATTTAAATCTCCATTCAATTTTTGCAAGATATTTCTGCCTGTCTATTTAAATACAATGCACAAATTCGTCACGAACCCCCTAATCGATCCAATCATATGAAAATAGTAAATGTTGAACTTTATTTGATCAACATTCACATAGGTCATTCAATGTTAGGTTTAAACTATACCTTTGTTTTGGAAATATAGTGTGTGTCATATTTTAAAGCTGTATTTTGTTGTCATACAATGTCTATTTGCATTGATATTATCTCTAGTTTATGATAGATAAACATGTTTGGTGTCTCCTCAGTGATGTCAAGAATAGATGTGTATGCATGCACATCTATTTCATTGGCTTTATGAAATCCCCCAACCTCTACCCATAATTTAGAAAAGATCCTATTTCGGTATCAAATATTTGAAAAAGTATTTCTTAAATTATTTAATCAAAGCCTTCCACTGCCTTTGCTATTTGTGCTGCTACTGCTTTTCTGATACGTATACCACGATATTTTTAGGCGCACACAAAGTCAAGAAATTTATATGTGTAGTAAACGGCTGTCCCTATTAGTCAACCATCGAAACTAAAGTTTTCGAACTGTCATAAATAGCCTACATTTTGAAATACAGTGATATTCGTCTTCTATAGATTATTTATTTAATTTTCAAAATGATGTGATACTCGTTCAACGTATTAAGCAATCTCTGTAGCTGAGTATCAGTTTTAGAAAGTATTTCTAAATCGTTAGCACATATCAATGCAAATAAATGTGCATATTCCAGTGTAATGCCGCTATTCAGCGTGTGTTCTAGTGTAATCCCGCTATTCAACATAAAAAAGCGAGACATTTTTTAAAAACATCTAGAAAAGAGTATGTGACAGAAAACAACAAATCAAGAAGCTTTTATATGGTCAACTATTTCTCATGTATTTATATATTACATTTCTCAGAGTAAATGTATTTTCCACCATGGAATGTTAGGATTGATAGCTAACATGTTCTTTGCCTATAATATCGTTGTCGTTAACCCATGACGCAATTATTTCGTTCAAAGTAGAAGTAAATATTTAACTCAATACCGTTTGGAGACTAATTCCCCTATAAATTTCCGGCATAGTTATTTCCCCTTTCCTTGAATAGGCGTAATTTTGGCTGTTCTCAAGATGCAGGAAAATGACAAGATTGAATAATTGATGGATTAGATACATTAACATAGGTACTGATATATTCCATGTCGCCTTGAATCATAATCACAATAGTTCATCAATAAAAGCTGATTTACTATTCTATGTCGCCTTGAATCATAATCACTACATAGTTCATCAATAAAAGCTGATTTACCAGATCATAATTCTTTAACATAGGTACTGATATATTCCATGTCGCCTTGAATTATAATCACTACATAGTTCATCAATGAAAGCTGATTTACCAGATCATAATTCTTTAAGAACCCTTTGCATTTTTTTTCAGTTATCTTACTGTCTCAAAAGCACATGATAGTTGTCAGCTGTTGGGTTAACGCTGAATGCTTGATTTTCTTCGTACGATATATTAAATAGTTCGAAAAATCGATGATACCATGCTGGGCTATTAACTTTTTGTACTGATAGAAATTATCTGGTCCCTGAAAAGTTTCAAAAATCATTTAGAGACTTATCTTGATGAAGCAGTTTCTAACTTGGCCTTTTTGTGCTTTGAGTGATTCTCATTTATGTTACAGGATTGGTATACATGTTCCTGTAGTAGTTGTACAAAATCAGATTTTCTCTACCATTAACAAGACGATGCTCTAAGTGTTTAATGCTTGCTAATTTACAGAGTTATGCTATAGGTTCAGTTACGAAAACAGGGTTAGGTTATGAAATACTCTTTTGCTGTTTTGCGTATTATTCTATGTATAGGAACACAATGAGAATCAATTATGGACAAAAAGATAAAAAAAATCCAAATTACATATTACTATAACGTGTCTGTTTGCTTTTGACACAACCGAGGTGCTGTCTTGTACAGTAGAACCAGTTCGTAAGTAGGGTGGCATGTCTCTATGAAGGTCAGTTCCGGTACTATAGGTATGACCATGTATGCGCTAAAATTCGACCGTGCAAGGAGGCTGACTCATCCAAAACATACAATACGTTTTAGCAATAAAAATATAGATACAAAAATATAAATATGAAAAAAGAATCAGTTAATTTGTTTAAAACTTTCGTTTATAGTTACATGCAAATATTACACCAAACGTTTTGGATTTTAAACATTGATACACGTAATGGATTTTGAGAAAAGGAGGAAAACTTAGTTTAAAAGAGATATAATAATAATAATAATAACAATAATAATAATAATAGTAATATTGTTATTGTTGTTGTTGCTGCTGCTGTTGTTGTTATTATTAGTATTATTAATATTACATCATTATTATTATTCGAAAGTGTATATCGGTGATGAACACATATGCACACAATAAATGTGTGTGTGTGTGTGTGTGTGTGTGTGAAGTCAAGAAGCTTTGCTTGATAGATATTTCAAGAAATCTTTACAAGAGGATGCCTTGTTAAGGAAAGTATAAAATGATGTTGATAGCGAGAATGTTTGAACAAAGAAACGTCAGGTGAGACGAACATTTTACGTTGTGATTAATCTGACCCACGGACAGTTTTTCGGATGCCATTCTTACAGATACTCTTTCATTCTTACTGATATAGACACGTTTAATTAGTCAGAATCGGCTCATATTTCATGCATTACAAACTAAAGATAACTAACTTTCAATAACAAAATTGTACACGGCTGATAGTCTTTCGATTATTTTACAAGGAGTTTTGATTAGAACTTTTAAATTAAGACAAACATTTCCAACTTCAACAACAGTAAACTGTACCTAAGCTGTTTCATTCGGAACATCTCTTTTTAGGTTACGGCGTTTTCACGGTAGAATTTGTTCCGAAGCAGGGATGACTAGGCAGTGTTACCCCTTTAAATGAAAATTCTACTTTCTTTCTCTCTGTTTCAGCCCGACGAGTTCGCCCCTTATCTATACGATGCAGTTCTGCTTGTTTCCGAAGCTCTGCGAATGAACAGGTCCAACAATAATGGTTTTCTAACCAATTTATTTGAATTAGGAAAGTCTTTCTCAGGTGAGCAATTTGTTCAATCTTACTTGTTTTTGTTGTTTTTTTAAATTAATGAGTCTGATCTGAATAAAATACAAATTACGCCAGTATTTTTTTTAAAATTTCTTTCTCTTATTTAGTCCATCTTTGGGGTTCGCAGCTGAACTCTGAAATGTGCAACTTCAACAAATCTTAATTTATCTTTTTGCTTTAGACTGTATTAACAGTAATTTCTATAAAAATCTCATAGTTTCTTGTACGACCTTCCCAGTCTATCTGCGGTGTCTTGGATGTTCGAAGCAAACAGACATTTACTCTTCGCATATCTGACAGCTTATAGCTTATCATGAACTTTATTTTCAAAACTGTTCTCAGCCATTATACTGCTCATTCGATGTCATTCCTTATTGTTTGCGAAGTATGTCATGCGTGGTTTATATTGCAACTTAAATAGTTCTCCATATTTTAAGAATTCTATATATGTTGCCTTTATATCTAGTTTTAGAAGCATTTTACAGAATTTCAGCAACTTCATTTTTCATTCTATCTTGTAGTATTCATGCTTATATTTATTTGGAAGGTTTTATCTCCCTAACAATTTTATGAAATTCTTCCTTTTTACATTTTTAGAATTTTCATTTTTATTTTTATGATATAGCCCATATTTTGCCGAGATGACGTTAAACGTCAATACATACATACATACATACATACATACATACATACATACATACAGCGTATGTAAAATAAATATATAATTAAATACTTACTGGCATAATCATAGAAACAACTCAAAGAAAATGAAAGATTTCATTATTTTTAAACAAAAATATATATTTTATTACAGGAATATCAGGAACGGTACATATTAATTCAACTGGTATTGCAACACGTGCGTTCTCTTTTTCCCGCTACTACAATGGAACACACGTAATTGTCGGGAACGTGACAGGAGACAGCTATATTCCAATAGTCCATATAGATTTGCCAGAACACTACGAAACGGACTGTGACAACGATGGATCACCCTGTTCACCGGGTAAGTAATTATCTAAAGATAATGGAAGTTATATTATATTATATTATATTATATTATATTATATTATATTATATTATATTATATTATATTATATTATATCTTTTTTAAAAATTGTGCAAAGTCTTACTAAAAGCAAACGTATCTTGCTAGATAACTTGATGAAATTGCTAAACATAACATGGTGTAAATACATAAACCAATTACCTCCATGTACACCTTGATTTGATCAAATAAATAAATAAATAATTAAATAAATAAGAATTAAATAAAAAATAAAAAAAATAAATGCTATTTTATCAAATTGGATGTTTGTGTATAAACTATATAGTAAGATTATTATATGATTTGATTTAAGTTTCTCAATAATGTGCAGATGAGACGTAGTGATTACAGAATGTACTTTGTATACAGCTATAGATTTTGATGAGTAGAAATCTTCTCCGAGAATTCCAGAACTTGTTTTAATGTTGCATTGTTGATATTAGTAACTAGGGTGACTGTTCGTGATAGACGGGTCATGTCCCTAGCAACATTACCATATAATTCGTTTATTTTGTTTAGTTTAATAAATAAGTTGTAGTGAATTTTATCACTTAAATAGTATGGTTTTTCCAATCGCTTTAGGATGCTTTGAGGTGGTGGGGAGTGGTGGCGAATTACCTCAGATGTATTGACATGTACACTGTGCCCTTCAAAGAAAGACGTAGCGAAATGTGTCGCTTAGGTTAACATGCTTTTGCTAATGATGTGACTAGATGCAAAACAATCTTTTCAGAATGATTGGTACTGGAAATTACCAAAAATATGCCACTATTTTTCATGTCAGGCTTTTGTGGTTGAAAGTCAAGGTGATTGTGAATCAAAAACAAGGAAAAAAATTAACTTTAATCACACACCACATAATGCCACTGAATTATGGGAAGGATATTAGCTATGGATATTGGCTTGTATGGCTTAAAGGTCTAAGCCACAATGGCCCAGATAAAGAGAACTTATTTTTTTCAGTGCTGTCCAGTCTTACCTTAATATTACCCATATACGTGACAATTGCAAATACTACCTGTTATATCACCAATCTGATTAAAATCAGATCTCCGCTGTCCCACGTGAAGATCTGACGACGATCGCTTAAGTGTTATGTTCTGGTAACCTTTGGAATGCAATGGATATGCAGCCTTCAAAAATCTGAAAGTGAATCAGATCGTTTGGTACACATTCATGCTCTTCATCTACACTGCTCAGTCTCCAAACGAGAGGACTTCATCTGAAGATATGACTTGAATCAGATTGGTTATATCACTACACACAGAACATTTAAACACGGGATTGATTGCGTTTTGACTTGACACCATTTTCAGCTCAAAACATAATATGGAATAGAAACCACTGACCCACATGATGCTACTGGCAAGTATTCTCGCATGTTCATGCTTACCAAGCCGAAACTCAGCGTACGCGAACAGATGTGAGATAACAGTGATCTGTAAAGGCGAGCGCTTTAGACCACTCGACCAGGCCACGAGCCCACCCCACCCACCGTATTAGACACCAGACTGGTGTATATTGCTTTGCTAATGGCTAAACACGTAACATGCTAACAACTTCACACAGATGAAATAAAGACGTGGCTGGTGCATGTTGTACCGTCCATGGTCAGAAATGTGTTGCTAGTACCTACACGAAGAACATATACGTATGTGGCGGGTGTTAAAAGTTCCGGTAATTCTATCTAGATATGTGTGGGACTTCTTTACAGAAAGATAGTACCTATCCTCAATCCTCCAAGGCATAAACTGTCATGCGTAGACGTAATTTCCTCCACACAACGATCGGATTATACTTTCTAGGTGATATGTGAATCTATTTGCATTCTATGTGATCTGTCTATCTCTCTATGTTGATCAGAAGATACCTTCAAGTGATCTGTGAATTTTTTAACAAAATTATCAGATGATACTTTTAGGTGGTCCGTGAATCGTATTGCAATGATAAAATGATAGTTTTAGGTATATGTGGTTCTCTTTGATACATTTTAGGTGATCAAATGATACATTTTAGATAAACTATGAATATTTTTTTACAATGATTAGATGATACATTTTAAGTGATATGTAAATTTCTTTACAGTGTTCAGAAGATACGTTTTAGGTAATCTGTGAATCTTTTCACTATGATCACATTATATGTTTTAGGAGAAAACATTCCCTTTTCAGCTGAGAAAAGGGGAGACAACATAGGAGCAATTGTTGGAAGCGTGATTGGAGTTTTAGTGACGATAATCCTTATAGTTGTCTTCGTTTTTATATACAGGTAAATTCCAATTTATTATTTCTTAATTGAAATATATTTGTTTTCAATAGTATGTTTATAAAAATATTGTGTCTGTTACAAATATTTACTTCTTAGATTGCATCATTTCAATACAGTGATATACATGAACTAAGGTATATTAACGGCTCGATTCAATATGTATAGTCTATTAAAAGAAAAATATTGGACCTGAGGTCATGCGGCGCAGAATGACCGAGCTTGCGAACAAGAGTATAATATTGTTTTGATACTCAGTCAATAACTTTTTTTAATTATAAACTTAAAAACTGCATTGCTATGATTTAGGAATAACACAATTTAGACAGGAAGTATTTCAACGTTCACTGAACAGTATACACGTTGTTCATTTAATGAATGCAACCTGAATACCGTACTGTAATACTCGCCATTTATACTGCTATGGAAGCGTGCGCAGAGGCGTAGCTGTGGGGGGGGGGGGGCAATTGGGTACATATGTCCCCGGGCGCCAAGGTACAAGGGCGCCAAAATGAGGCTTACAACGTTACATTATAATAAGTAAACAAGGGTAATATTCAAAAATGTGATTAAACGGGGAGGGGGCTGGGGCGCCAATTTTATAGTTCGTCCCCGGGCGCAAAATATCATAGCTACGCCTCTGAGCGTGCGCGTAAATGGGGTGATTTGTTTTGTTGTTTGAAGTTTGTTAAGGTGGATGGAATGGCATGTAGGCAAAACAAAACTGAATATTGATATTAAGAAAAAATAGTGTAAAACATCAATGAAAATTAAATTAAAATTGAAGAAAAGATGCGCCAGACAAATTCAGTCCAAGGTTATCGGAATGATTGTCTCAATATATTGGTGGTGGGCGAGTTTCAAAGTGCATCGTGCGTTATGCTTGTGCTAGAGGACTGTTATCCGTCTGTATATGATGATATATGAGAAAGAATTATATATATATATATATATATATATATATATATATATATATATATATATATATATATATATATATATATATATATATATATATATATATATATATTGTGTTTAAATTGTGTATATAAATTGTGTTTAATTAAAGTATTAGCACTTGAGAAAACAATTCTGTTCAGAGTGGATTAAAGTGTTGTATTTTCTTGAAAGACTTATTGACTTGTATATTGTATCAAAGGTCAATCTCTCTCTCTCTCTCTCTCTCTCTCTCTCTCTCTCTCGTTTCTCCTTGCAATTTAAATCGTTTAATTACACTGTTTATGAAGTATATAATAAAATTATATATTATACTGTAAGAGCTGAATGAAGGAACACCAATAGTAACAAATTATTGCTTTTTCAAAGAGATGTTCATTTTCTTTTGTGTCTTCATTGGTCAAACCATTTTTTTTATTTGTTATCTTTAAAATTCAAAAGTGAATTGACGTAATATTTCTAGATTCACCACTGGCGAGTGATATTAACCGTTTGAGGAATTGTAACGCTGCTTTAAATCTGTCTGCTACAGGAAATTTCGGTTTGAAAAAGAACTGATCAGCATGATATGGAGGGTAAACAAGAACGATGTGAAGCTGAGAAGAACCAGGGGCAACGCAGGGGGACAGGGAAGGTCGGATGGTCGGAAAAAAATGGTCAGAATGGTTAGTCGGATTATTTACGGAGACCTTTTCCTATGTTTTCTAATGGATTCATCTCATTTACTATATGTTTGGATTTAACGTAGCATTTTTTTATGGTTATAAAACGAGGATTGATGAAACCCTTGGGTATAAGGGCCGTTGACTTATTGGTTACATATTTTCCCTTTAATACTTCCTTTTATAGAGAAAAGAATTAAAGTGAATAATCATCCAATCACTAATTTTGATTGAGAACCAAAAGGGATATGATGTAGAAATTAGTAGAAAAAGCTTAAAGAGAGAGAGAAAGAGATGGTTTATCGTTTTTTCACTCCAGTGAATTATCACGACTATTTCTCTTATTTCTCTCCGAAAATCCAGACTATACTATACTATACTATACTATACTATACTATACTATACTATACTATACTATACTATACTATACTATACTAATATATATTATAATATAATATGATATAATATAATATAATATAATATAATATAATATAATATAATATAATATAATATAACAGCATTCAAAATTGGGATTTAGCTTTTTTTACGAAACGTCTTTGTTTAAAGGGATAACAATTATTTTCTACAGTCAGAATATTTTCTAATTCTTCTTTTCTATCTACAAAAAATAAAACAGGACACAAGAGGAACAATTGGATTTGGTTCTACTTCAAGCCTTGACAAAACCACCCTTTACGCCGAAATAGGAAACTACAAGGTATACTGGATTAGCTTGATTATCCGAGTACAATGCACTCCCACTTGGAAAACAACATACACCCAGTCTATCATCGCATAAACCACCGGCATATCGTGGTCTTTAACGTTTCTGACATGAAATGATCGGTAGAAGACATCTAATTACCCTCGCCCTCCTCCCTTTATTTTGTTGCTGACTAAAGTAACCCACAGTCGGACCGGGGACCAGGCTATTGCTAGAATGAACATACACACACACACACACACACACACACACACACACATCTGCTGGCGCTTAATGCAACACACTGTCTGCGTCTATAATGTTTGCAGTGGGATGCAGTTTGTATTAAGAAAATTACGAGAGCAATTTGCTAAATAAAACTCAATAAAACAACTGATTAGAAATTAATCTAGCCTCTAAATATTTTGGCATAATTTTAAATACATACATATTAATTGATTTCGTTGTTAAATACTTTTATTCATGCAAGTTTGAAGTTAAAAACGTAAGACATTTAATAATATATAAGTGGTAAATTGAAAATATAGTAATTGACATGGATGAAGGAAAAAAAACATGTCTTTGTAACTTTCGATCCATATATTTTTGTGATAAATTTATATTTGGTTCAGACATTAATTTTCGCAACTGCTTGGTATTGCTTAATCTACGGAAGCCCATTAGCGCCAGGTATAATTGCTTTTGCGTGTTATGAGATAGTATTGCGTTATTATGAGATAGTATTGCGTTATTATGAGATAGTATTGCGTTATTACGAGATAGTATTGCGTTATTACCAGATAACATTGTGTTATTACGAGATAAAACTGCGTTAATACGCGATAGCATTGCGCTATTACGAGAAAATGTTGCGTTATTACGAGATAACATTGCGTTATTACGAGATAACACTGCGTTATTACGATATAATATTGCCTTATTGCGAGAAAATATTGCGTTATTACGAGAAAATATTGCGTTATTACGAGATAACATTGCGTTATTACGAGAAAGAAATGAGCAGTTACGAGACAGGATCGAGACTTTTTTCTGATACATAGGATTTACGTCTAGACTAATTTATAGAACATGGCGGATATATCGGACCTAGATTCTTTGATAAGATTCCATTTTAGATTAAATGTTTCACAAAAATATGTTTGAACATTTAGTATATAATCATCAAATTGTAATAAGCAGGCGCACATTGCAGAGAGCATTCAAGAAAATTCAACTCTACAGGAAGAAAAATAAGACATATCTCATTCAGGTGGTCGTATTTCTTCAGAAATAGTGAAGTCTGTTTTTTTGCATGGATACACATGGATGTACACAAACTGTTTAATAGAGGGTCTTGTCGATTGTGAAAGTGTCAGAGTTCTGTTGCAAATTATTGATCCTGAAGGAGTCGAATTGCGGAAAAGCCGACGCTTGAGACGCCACATGTATTTTAATCATGGGCCCAAGTACATCTGGCATATAGATTCTAATGATAAACTAAAACCATACGGAATATTCATTAATGGATGCGTTGAAGGATTTTCCCGACATATAATTTAGTTACAGGCTAGTGGTGGAGGAATGGCATGTAGTATTGCCTATTATTTCATAGAAGCGGTTAAGTGTTAGAAAGGTTGCCCTCGAATAATGCGCACTGACATGGGAGTAAAATATACCGTCTTACACAAAATGCATGCATTCCTCATGCGAAGTCATCAAGACTATCGTGCTGGTGACAGTAGTGTTATATGTGGAGACAGCAGGGCAAATTAGCGTGTTGAATTATGGTTGGAACGATTTATCATCAGTTTAGCATTATTATTATACCAACAATCTTTATCAACGTTTTATTTTTTTTACTGTTATCATCATTAATAAATTCATTATCAATAACGAATTTGTCATCATTTTTGCTATCAACGCCACTACAGTATTTACTCATATTACTAATTACATCATTTATTCTCCAGATTTCAATAATTGTTTTAGACCGATATGATAATTGTTTGCAATTTCATTCGCAGATTCATCATTTTTTTTCATCTTGCGGTGTTAAACTTGTGATTTGTGGCATATATTATCATACAAATATTTTTCAGCTATTTTTTCTGAAATTTATTATAACTAGAAGCATCAGAATGAACAAATAATTGCTATTTTATATACATTTTATGATTATTTTAGAATTATTCTGCAATGATCATAATTGTAATACGCCACATTTTATTATATAATTATTTTCTTTTTATTATTCACTGAATATTGAATTTTTTGGGATATATGGTACTTAAAATCATGAAAATCATTCAGATTTTATACTTGGATGGGGTTTATGGTACCCCGTCGGATGGATATACGGCACTCCCAAGGTCGCGTAGTATTTCCATCCAAAAAAAACTCGTTCATATTTTCCCATGCAAATGCAGTAACCTATAAATACTGAACGATCCTGACAATGTAGAGTTAACGGAGAAAAAAAATGAGCATATAATAATAACGCAATGTTATCTCGTAATGACGCAATGTTTGTCTCGTAATAACGCAATAATATCTCGCAATAACTCAATGTTTATCTCATAATAACGCAGTACTATCTCGTAATAACGAAATACTATCTAATAAAAACGCAAATTGTATTCTTTTTATCTGGCGCTTATGGGCTTCCGTATCAATCTGTATCACTATGGTACAAAATAAGAATTGAATTTTTTTATACCATGGTTTTCATTTTTTTCTTTGAATTCTTTGAATTATGAAACCTACTAAGAGAAACAAGAATAAATTTTATTTCACATGATGAACCATTTTTGTCTCTGTCTTTCGTTTGTTGGTTAACTATAATTTTTCTTCATGTTCGCTTGCTGTCAATACTGATAGATTTTCTGCACGACGGTAAAATCTTCGACGCAAATTAACATTCCGTACGAACGTCTATGTAAACTTGATCGGTTTTACGGCTTTTTGTTTAGGATGATGTACCCTGGCGTGACTTAATACTCCAAGAAAACTGCACGTTGTTCACCTATTTTGTATTTCTTCTATTTCCATGCTGCATGAATACTGCATATTCTATACCCATTTTCCATTTCTTCTATTTCCATGCTGCATGAATACTATACGTTCTATACTCATTTTACATTTCTTCATTTCCATGCTGCATGAATACTACACGTTGTATAACCATTTCACAATTTCTTCCATTTCCATGCTGCATGAATACTACACGTTGTATACCCATTTTACATTTCCTCCAGTTGATTTATTTCCTCTTTGTAGGGCTCCATCGTCGCGGTGAAAAATATACAGAGAAAGACTTTTCGTCTCACGAGAGAAACTCTTCGGGATTGGAAGGCGGTAAGTCTCTTTGGTGAAAAAGTTTACATAACTTATCTTCTAAACAAATACCAAGGAAATATTCTTAACTTTTTACAAAATTAATGTAATGATATATCTTTAAATATATTACTTTTCTAAAAATATTTCTTTACAGTTTATGGGCTGAGATTTTCTCGTTGAAGTTAGAATAGTGTTTATATAGATATGAATTTTCAAATTAATTGTCCTTTGATATAGTATGTATGTGATATAGTATCTATGTGACGTTCGTCTAAATAGAATCCTTGCTGGTCATTACCAATTCGACTCATGCAGCACAGAAAGGGTGTTAAAGTACAAAAGTAAAATTTTACAATTATAACAGTTTCGTATTAGTTTTGTTTGCTTCTTTGTTTTATTCTTTTTCAAACCTAATTATTTCGTGGCGATAATTCTCAATGTCGGTGTAAATCTTGTTATAAAAATTTAAAACCATTATTGGCGAGAAATCTGTAGTATTTATAATAGCCTAAACAAATCGAATGCAGATAATAAACTAAACCCTGGTTTCAAAACAAGTTAAAAACAAAGACAGCAATCCCAGCATTCAGTAACTTATTCAAATGTCCCCCTTTCACAATACGGACGAGTTGCCGTCTCTGATATCGATCGCTAAAAATAAAAAACGAGCCTATCATTTGCTGGGTGAATGTTCTTTATTTTGACCTGGAAGCGGAGATCGGCGATGGAAAGTCTGAATAAAATCATGACATCATGCACTTGTACTTATAGTGTTGATAAAAAAATATGAGCTTTAATAATAATAATAATAATAAATTCATTGGCGCCCGCAGATTTTTTTTTTTGGGGGGGGGGGGGCGGGGAGTAAACATGTAGTGGTCAACTATTAGGTTTTACGGATGTAGGTCAAAACATATTTCGAGGTAAAATCCGGGGGAGGGGGCAAGAGCCGCCACCTCTCACCTTGCTGATATGTGCAGAGGCCCAGACTGTTCCCCAATACATTGATCATAAAAATAAAATCAGTGGAAAACAAGCACTATCCCTGAAGATTTAGAAGACAGCAGCCCCCACACCCACAGCACCCAACCCTTTCTGTTGAACTTAAAATGAAAATAAAATTCTCCTAAGTCCAATTAGACTAATACTAATTTTGGTCTGTAATGAAATATACAAGTCTCTGACTAACGGACAAATGTTAGTTTCAAACTCTGTAAACATCTACATAGACCGATTTTCAGAATCCTGGATCTAAGTTTGACAATGATCTAAACAATTTTAACTTAAAATAAAAATATTCTATTGTTTTGGCACTTTAATTTGAATTAACATTATTCTATTATTTTTAAACTGCGAGGCGTACTATTTCCTGCAAATAATGGCGTAGGTACGTAACATTTGGCATGATAGTTTGTTCGCTGGCACTACTCGGATTTCAGTTTTGTTTTAATTCTTTGACGGTTGAAGACTGTAAATTCTCTAGGCTATAATCGATAGACTTTCTCACGTTCTGATATTTTGATCGTTAGCGCCTCGTTTTGGAATTTAGAGATTTTGCGAGATAACCCGAGAATGTTATTTTCAGGTGTTGAGAAACTGTTCTACTGCTAATTTTGTAATTGTGCCTTCCTCCCCGCCCTCTCTGACTCCAATAATTTTTCATTATAAGCAATTTTTGCTAAACTGTTGTCGTGCTGAATTATAATGCAATACGTGTACTATATAGAGAGAGGGCAAATTTAAGTTGTTAGAATTTGTGCCCAATCCAATTGTATGATGTTGTGAAGAAAAAAATATGTTAAAATTTAACCGTTATCGTGAAAAATCCTATTGAGATAATGACATGGTTTTGATTATAGCCAGTTATTTTTTCGTTGTTTTAAATTAATTTTTATAGAAGCTGAATGATAATTGTGAAAAATGAGATCAAAAACAGTAATAAAATATGCCAATTATATATATATATATATATATATATATATATATATATATATATATATATATATATATATATATACATATACATATATATACATGCATACATATATATGTATATGTATATATGTATCCTTGCGTTAAACCGCCACTCGTTGCAATAAATTATTTGCAGATGGCATCCTCCAGCCTCTAATTTAAACTTATCGTCCTATTCATACTAATTTCATCAATAATTGCTTTTGTTTTACAGCTAGTAATTTATGCAAGGTATTGATATCCTTCTAATTCCTTCAAATAGTTTTCCCCATATAATATTCTTGATTATTTCGGCAACTGCCACGATAATTCCCTAGTATGTGTATATCACAAATTTCTTATTTTTTATAACAGGGATCAAAAGTGGGAAAATGCTAAACACAGAAGCGGAAACTTTTTGATGTGCTCTCAAAAAAAATGATAATAATATGTTGTTTTATTTTTCTCAGTTACGAGAGCTTCAGCACGAGAACATAAACCCATTTGTCGGAGCCAGTCTTGACCCAGATAATAGCTACATCCTGACTAAATACTGCGCCAAAGGAAGCCTCCAGGTAAAAGATCCTTTAATTGCTGTTTTGATTGGACATTCCTATATATTCCGATTCCCGTAGACTTTAAGGCTTGTAAGGTCTAATGGTGTCTCACAGATAACCACTCATGGTATCACAGCAGTCAGCTTCCATAGGACACACGGTACTAACTGAGATCCCATTGTAAACCTATGTAAACACCATGATATTAAAAATTCAATAACTTGAAATTTCTGAGTGCTCATGATCAAACCTATATTTATCAGTATAGATGAAACCTGGATGTCAGTTTCTGTGAAGAGGAAAGGATACGAACCGGGGTATTTTCTGGACCTGCATGTGTTTGAAACACGTGCTTTCAATTCCGCTCCAAGGAGTCAGGTGCTAATTTTAGTAATGTGTTCCAAACGCAAGACTGTTAAAGGACTGAAATTCCATCAATAAGACAATGTTTCAGTTTGTTTCACTTCAAACTAGGATAAGCTCTCAAAAGGTTATTTTTCCTACTACATGACTTACGTTATTAACCAATCCTGGTCAGCCAAATCCATATATACTCTATTTTAGGTTCACCCATTTCCAGGCTGGTTCTCATTTTTCTATATCATTAGTACCGTGTGTCCTTTAGATATGTTACCTCGATGCATTAATGAATGATTTATGTGATGTAATGGCCAACGTCCTGATTTTGGAATTATAAATGTTCTGTTGAATTCAAGGAATATGATGGTTGGCGGTAAATGCTAGTATAATGCTCTGACGACACGACTGGCTTCAATTTGTCAAAATGTATGTGATATACCTACTTGTTGCTTTAATCACTATCCGTCAACTTAATATTCTTTTAGCAGTATCCGCTTATTAGATACTTCTTGACTAACAGATTTGTTAACCTTGCGCTTACGGAAGAAAAACCATTGATATTTCCTTAAAGCGGTTTGATCTTTTTGTTGGATGTCTTAACATATTGCTCTCCATAAGTTAAGTCCATCTATTGCAAAAAGCATATACATTTATCTTCCGTCGCATAGTGCGTCTGCAGATAAGGGTCTATGATTTTACTTGTACTGATTACTTCTAATAAGCCTCATAAACCCAGTTTTGCCAGCTCAATTTGCTACGGCAGATCTGGGGCTATGCAGTTTGTAGTTGGTCTCTGGTTATAAGCGAGTATAAAAGGTACTCCATGGTTCTGTTGTACCAGCTTTACAAATCTTCAGAGCAGAAGAAACAGAGGTATTCACACGCCATCTGCTGAAATTTGACTGTGTGATTTCCATTGCGCAGCGAATGTTGGCACTTTTGGATTGCAAAGGGTTGATATCCTTGTAGCAGTATCAGCTGACTTGATATTCATTGACTAAGATATCTGTTTATGTTAATCTGGCGCTTTCTGGAAATAGGATGTCGCTATGGAAGAAGAATGAGAATCATGGATATCCCTTAAAGTGATTTGATCTTTTTGCTTCGTTGCTCATTTTTGCTGTTTACCGAATCGAAGACACGAGTTCGATTGTTCATGGTTGCTTTCATTTCCGTATAATACAGGTTACGTGGCTTTAGATTCCAGTTAATCTGTTGTTTTGATTCCATTATATAAATTCTGTATCTTCATCATTTTGATGCCAGGCTGACGCTTGACATTTGAAGGAAGAGGTTGCTTTGTTGTCCATTCACAAACAAACAGTCGTCTTTCCTATACAATAATCAACGTAGACGCCTAACCTTAAAGCTAAATGCTCACATAATGGGACAACGAGTGACAGCATGCTAAGCAGAAAGTTTTTCACCTTATTTTCAATCTTGACTCTGCTAGTTTTCTAACAGCAATTATCTTGATTACCGAAGAGTCTTTCATCGCCGGTTAAAATTTGCTCTTCCTTACAAGGAATCTCACACATTATTGTGGTTTTGCTAGTCCAAGAGGTATCATATTGTCTTCTTGACGTATATACTCGCTGTTGAGTCCAACTACAAACAATATAGACCCTTATCTGTCGTCGCATAATGCTCGTTATTGTGTACTGATTATTCCTAACACACTGCCTAGACCAAGATCTGCCGGCGTTTTGTGCAACTGCAGATCTAGGTCTGTGTAGTTTGTAGTTGGGCTCAATCTATAAGAGAGTACTTTCGTTTTCACTATTGTAACAATGATTATTCACAAAGCTTCAGAACCAGAAAACGTGTACACACACGCTGTCTGCTGCATTAAGGACATACGGTACTAATTATATGGAACAATGGGAACCAGCCTGGAAATGGGTAAACATAAAATAGAGTATAAATGGGCTTGGGTGTCCAGGATTGGTTGATAAATACAAGGTACAACACTACTCACTATCAAATTCAGTTACGCACCACGATGCAACATCGTAGCAGATTACACCATCCATTTTGACTTTATCCTAACAACTACATACATTAATCTCGAATATTACTAATATGCTACACGCAACATTTCAAAATGTTGATAATTCAGCTATACATAGAAGATTCACGTTCTACTAAATTAAATGCACATACTAACACATAATTATTACGATACCTAGTTAGGAAAGTGAGACATATTCGGGCAAACATATTTTACCTCAGAAGCCTTTGTTCCAAATCTCGACCGACGTTCCTAGGACTCCTTTCCCACTCTTTTTACGGGTGCGTAATTTCCATTCGGAGTGCAGTCTAGTGTCCCCCAACTTCTCTATGACCTACTCTTCCCACGTCCAAACGTGCACTGATTCTTGCACAATGGATGTAACAGAATAATGTCTGGCTGCGTGAGAAACCAGCCCCAGATTTGACTATCTTTTTTCTGATTGGATACCTGTGGTCTCTTTGAAAACTATCCGGGGTAGTAGCACTGATACGTTATAATGGCGGGTTTCCGGTTTCTACGTCTAAGCCGATCGGTGACATCGATGGTTAATGGCAAAACAAAGTTTCTTACCCCGCGGCAAGGTTCCCTTTTGAAGTAACCGCGAATTTGACCGTAACGCAATGGCTAAGGTACGGACAGACAGTTTCTTTGTTTCAAAATCGGTCTAAAGATTTAAAATTATATAACACGTATTTACCTTACCCAAAGTAGTTTGAATTACGAATTCTATCAGAAGACATTTTTAAACACGAGGCAGGAATTGTTAGCAAAATTTCTCACACAACATGAGAGAGAGCTTATCCTACTTCTAACTTTAAAAAATAGACACATTGTTTTCTTGATGGAATTTCAGTCCTTTAATAGTCCTGAGTTCGGAACACTGAATGAAATTAGGCCTGACTCTTTGGTGCGGAATTGAAACTGCATGTTTCCAACACATGTAGGTCCAGAATATGCCGCGGCTCATTTCCTTTTCTCCTTACAGAAGATGTCATTAGGTTTCGTCCATACTGATAAATTAAGGTTTGATGATGAACACTCAGAAATTTAAGGTTATTTAATTTTTAATAGCATGGTGTTTGCATAGGTTTAATATGGGAACTGATTTAATACCGTGAGTCCTTAATGTTGCGTGGGTTTCATTGTGCATTTAGAGTTATCCCACCTTTCATTGCAATAATGGTTATCTATTATTCGCATTATTTTTCAGGATGTTCTGGAAAACGTTGACATCAAACTTGACTGGTTATTCAAGATGTCATTTGCGATCGATTTAGCAAGAGTAAGTTAGTGTCAATTACCTAGTTTATATTTTTTTAAAGTCCAATAAACCATTATATATCCTTGCAATAATTCTTAATTTACATAAATGTTACAAAGCACCACTTTTAAACGTTAGTGTTGTATTCACACAGCAACGCACTGTAGATATCTGTACAAGCATTTATCAAAGAAGTACTTGACCATTTTGTTATTGTTGCTCGGAAGGGTGTTTTTTATTAATTTTTTTAACACTTTAGTCGAGACATTACCTCGAGACATTATCCTACTTCGGATTGCAGAAATAAGGAACATATTTTTGAACTGCTTGATGTTTACCTATCAACGGTGAAATATCTTCTGAACCCTATATCTTAAATATTTATGTCGATGTTAAATCACCTCTGATGAATATATATATATATATATATATATATATATATATATATATATATATATATATATATATATATATATATATATATATATATATATATATATATAAACACTGCATGAACGCTCACACCTGTTTCACTTTTGTGGCATAAAATTTTTTAATAAAATGGAACGTCAACAAAGCTGTCGATTTGTTCGCTTAGTATTATATCAAGATTACATGTTCAATGTAATATTCGATAGAGATTATATGTTCAGTGTAATTTTGGATAAAGATGGAACTTTAGACTGAGATAAAATAAGTGATTTAGTGATATACTGAGATTATATGATCACTGTAGTATTAGATATTAGATTGAGATTACGTGTCCAGCGTAATATTAACCTGATATAACATGTTCGACTCAGTATTAGAGTAGGATTAGATTTTCTCATATTCTTAAAATCTCTTTGACCATATTATTCTTTCAGGGAATGGAATACGTGCATAAAAGTCTGATAAAATCTCACGGGAATCTAAAATCGACGAATTGCGTGATTGATAGTCGCTGGGTATTGAAGATTACTGACTTCGGTGCCTTGTCAACGTGTGCGGAAGAACCGAACGAAGAAGACAGGGAACACGAGTATTTTTCAAGTAAGAATTATTAGTCTCACCTGCATTAGCAAATATAGGGAAATACGTGTTTCTTTTCAGTTTTTGACGGCCGCGTCATCGTCATAACGATTTCGTATGAATGGTTTTGGAAACCTATGAAAATTTAATCATGACTCGCGGAAACCCTTGTCAGTCGACTTAAGCTGGCATTATATAATTAACTTTTACTTCACGATACAAATGTACACATACCATCAAATCCAATATCCATCCATATAACATCAATACCTCCAATTGAAAAATGACACCCAATACACAAAATATATATGTGGACTAAACAAAGATGCTTTGAAACTCTACATTGGAATGTATGACTGCGTGTAAGAGTAATATATATATATATATATATATATATATATATATATATATATATATATATATATATATATATATATATATATATATGAACGAATAATGGTGGAGTAGAGCATTACGTTTTAAACACATTTCCTGCACTGTATGAAAGACTTGTGGAACATATGGCCAAATTTTCCATACTTCAGAACTGTTATGGACAGCCCCAGAATTGTTACGCCTGCAAAGACGACCACTCAAAGGGACTCAGAAAGGAGATGTCTATAGTTTCGGCATTGTTTTCTACGAGATTCTTACGCGGAGTGAGCCCTATTACTTCAACGGAACAAATCCTTCATGCAAAGGTCAGAATCAATATTATATGACTGGACATAATTGCGCCTGGCAAAATAACAAGTTGCCATCAGAGCTGGATTACCCATTAGGCACACTAAGCACGTGCTTATGGCACTAGCCCAACAGGGGCGCCAGAAAAAAATTGAAATTAATTGTTGATGATAACATTGAGTGAACTATATATGACCATTTCGATTTGCATTAATGCGTATTTTGATGGCCATACTATTATCTTCCCACCTTTATAGCTTATAAAATTGTTTTTTAGTTTCACATTTTTTAGAGGGGGTCACCAAAATATTTTTAGTGTTAACTGCTCTGGAAGGCTTTAACCCGGCACTGGTTGCCATATTGATATTTTATCGCCTTGAAATAGTGACCCATATTTTCTATTTAATGCACGAAGCGAACATGATGTGTTTGTGTTACGGAAGCACTGTTTCCGTTCGTAAATGTCATGCTAGCGTAATTGACATTCGTACGGTATCATGAATTATTTATTCTACGGCCAACAGTCGGGTACTCATAGTACTAGTTTTCTGCATATAATGTGATACATTACGAGAACTATGAGGCGTCGTAGCGGACAAAAGCTGATCCAATCAGAACGTTGCCGTTGAAATTTTATTGTAATAAGTTCAGAATTCCAATTTCACGTATTATATAATAAAACATGTTTGTCCTTAAAGTTCCATTTTCTAGGTCGAGATTATAGATTGTATCTGTTGAATTAAACAGTAGTGGTTGAAAGTAATGTTTTCTATGTCGAGGTATTAGATTGTGTCGTTTGAATTACACGGCGGTGGTTGAAATTGCAATATCATACGTCGAGAATTCCTAATTTATGTATTGGTTCAAAGAGTTTAGGTTGAAAGTTCCCTTCATATGTGAGTATTTAGATTTCATCTGTTGAAATACACTGCGCTGGTTGAAAATTCGATGTCTAATGTCGAGTGTTTAGATTGTATCTTCTGAATTACACGGTGGTTGTTGGAATTTTAATGTCATATGTCGAGAGTTTCAATTCAACATGTTGAATCACATTGATTGTGCTGAAAGTTCCATTTCGTATGTTGAGTTTTTAGATTGTATCTGTTGTATCTGTTGAATTACACAGCGGTGATTGGACATTTTATTGTGCTTGTCAGAATTTTTATTTTTACGTGGTGAAATGATGTGTTGGTGTTAAAAGTAGCATTACACAATGTCCACTTTAACAATTCAAAATAATATCATACATCATTAGTGTATACAATTATGAGTCGCCATTACATTTCATGCATTTACAGTTTAAAAGTCACCATTCACAGGTCGAGAATTACTATAAATTTCTTCGCTAGAAGTCGCTCTGGTGAACGGACTGCATTATTTTTAAACAAGGAGGCTGCTTCTCGTTGCTGTGAAATTCAACAGATGAAATCTAAATACTCGCCATTTGAAATGGAACTTTCATCACAAACAGTTGCATACAACGTGTGATTGGGGATTCTCGACATAAGATATTGAAATTTCAACCACCGCTGTGTAATTCAAATTATACACTGTCGACATAGGAAATAGATCTTTAAACCACCACTGTATAATGCAACATATAAAATCTAAAATCTCGGTCAAGAAAATGGAAATTTAAGGACATGCAATTTGATCAAACACATGATAGTGGATTTCTCGACATACGACATCGAAATTTCAACTGCAACTTTCTAATTGGACCACCTTTTGTCCGCTAGAGAACCATAGTGAGATAACTGGTGTCGGGAGTGGTTATATTTCTATGATAGTTTAAGTGACTTGGAGAAGAAAAAAAAACGCACATATCAAGTCTAAAGCTAATAAGCGGGCTTTCGTATTTGTAGAAATAATAAACAGAGTAAGAAACTGTGAGGACCCACCATATCGGCCGCGTGTGACAGACGATAGCGATATACCGGATGCCTCTATCAGTTTGATGAATCAGACATGGGAGGAGAATCCCGACCTGCGGCTGGACTTCCACACGATCCTAAAACGACTGATAGAACTAAATGGAGGGCGGTGAGGATGCGACTTCTTTGTTTATTTCAACGTTTTTTTTTTTCATTGTATTCCCAATTTTAGTTAATTATATAGCCGTATTGAACATTTGGATGTTGTCTGTTGCTTTTACACTGATTTTAGCAAATCTTCCGTAATATATTCATTTATTTCTTTTATTTATCCACTTCTCTCAAATCTGTATGTTCGTTTTTTCCACAGTGAACCTGTTTAAGCTATTTTCTGCTGCGTCAATTTTGAAACATAAACTATTTTGGGGTTTATTTTAAATCGTTAACTCCTTTGAGACAATGTCGTACGTTTCTTCATTTAAAAATTAATTTCTGCCATGTCTAACGTTTTCTGAACAACATTTTTAAAACAAAAAAATGAAGATCTTGAATCGTTTCTGGTTAATATTCCTTAGCTGCCATGACTGAGGCGATGAATAACAGTTACTACCTAATTAAGTTCATTTTTCCTATTGAGGATGTTTTATTTTTCTTTCCATGATCGTTAAACTGTATCTATCTCTCGAGGTGTGATGCCAATAAATACATTGAATTCCATCTATCTCTCGAGGTGTGATGACAATAAATACGCTGAATGCAACCATCTCTCAATGTGTGATGACAATAAATACACAGAATTCCACCTATATCTCGAGGGTGTGATGAAAATAAATGCATTGAATTTCACCACTCTCTCAAGGTGTGATGAAAGTATATATATATATATATATATATATATATATATATATATATATATATATATATATATATCATCATCATCATCATTGGCGACTCGGTCTCGAAAGACCATGCGAATAGCGCCCTTGGGGTGTTGCCTGTCTCTGTTGGCAACGTCTGCTGTGGCTGTGCAGGCCTATACGTGAGTGACAGTCCCTACTGCAGTTGGTGCAGACATACTGGGAAGTCTGCATTACTGTGGTTGCTGTTGCGTTCTTCTTTCTCTTACGTTTCTCTGCCACCAACTGGCCTCTCCTCGCATCAGCGACTGATATGCCATTGTTTACCATCAGTCTCCAGGTGCCTCGGTCCTCAGCCAGCTCTTCCCAGCCATCGGGTGAAATGTTGCATGCCTTCATGTCCCTCTTGCACACATCTTTGAAACGGAGTGAGGGGCGTCCAACTCTTCTCATGCCAGTGGCCAGCTGTCCATATAAGATGTCCTTTGGCAGCCTTCCATCCTCCATGCGTCGGACGTGACCCAGCCATCGAAGGCGGCGTTTAATTAGCAGGGAGTACATGCTGGGGGTACTTGCACGCTGCAGGATCTCGCTGTGTGGAACACGGTCTTGCCAGCTGATTTTCAGGATGCGTTTTAGGCACCGTATATGGAAGGAGTTGAGCCGGCGTTCTTGCCTCATGTAGGTACTCCACGTCTCACTTCCATATAGAAGGGTGCTGAGAACACAGGCCTGGTAGACTCGGACCTTGGTGTGCTCTGTCAGCGCGTTGTTTTCCCAAACCCTCTTTGTTAATCGAGCCATGATGGTGTTTGCCTTTCCAAACCTTCTGTCCAGCTCCATATCAATCGAGAGAGTGTTGCTGATGGTTGACCCTAGGTAGGTAAAGTTGTTGACTGCTTCCAGGGTGACACCGTTGATTTTGATTGAAGGGGCAATGGTGGTATCTTGTACGCTGACATTTGTTTTTTCCAAGCTGATTGTGAGACCAAAGTGCGTGCAGGCAACAGCAAAACGGTCTCCCAGTCTCTGGAGGGCTTCCTCGGTGTGGGCCACAAGAGCTGCGTCATCTGCAAAAAGCATCTCCCTGATGAGCACAGCTCTCACTTTGGTCTTTGAGTGCAGTCGTGCCAGGTTGAACAGGCTCCCATCAGACCTGGTGTGTAGATATATGCCATCCGTGGACGTGTCGAAGGCGTAGGGCAGGAGCAGGGAGAAGAAGATCCCAAAAAGTGTTGGTGCCAGCACGCAGCCCTGCTTCACACCACTGTTAATTGGGAAGGAAGTTGAGGATGATCCATCATACAGGACTGTTCCTTTCATATCTGCATGGAAAGAGATTATCATGCTGAGGAGTTTTGGGGGGCAACCGATCTTACTCAGAAGTTCAAAAAGGCCCTTCCTGCTGACCAAGTCAAAGGCCTTGGTGAGGTCGATGAACATCATGTAGAGTGGTTGACCTTGCTCTCTGCTCTTCTCTTGGAGTTGTCGTAGGGAGAAGATCATGTCTGTCGTCGACCTGCCTGCTCTGAAGCCGCACTGTGATTCCGGGTACACACGGTCTGCCAGCAACTGCAGCCTGTTGAGTATGATGCGGGCGTACACTTTACCAACAATACTCAAGAGCGAGATCCCTCTGTAATTGTTAGAGTCACTGCGGTCGCCCTTGTTTTTGTAAAGGGTCACAATTGTGGCATCACGCATGTCTTGGGGGACTGCTCCTTCCTCCCAGCAGCGGCAAAGTAGCTCGTGCAGTGGTTTAATCAATGCTGGTTTTCCACGTTTGATAGCTTCGGGCGGGATGCTGTCACTACCTGGTGCTTTGTCGTTTGGAAGGCAGTCGATTGCTTTGCTGAGCTCCTCTAAGGTTGGCACTTTGTCGAGCTCTTCCATGGTGGGCAGATTCTTTATGCTGCTGAGGGCTGCATCAGTGACTGACGTTTCTCTGGAGTATAGTTCTGAGTAGTGCTCCACCCATCTGGCCATCTGTTGCCCACGGTCTGTGATCTTCTCTCCCGTCAGGGATTTCAGGGGAGCGACCCCTTTCACTGTAGGGCCTAGAGCCTTCTTGATGCCACTGTACATGCCTTGGATGTGTCCAGACTCGGCACTGCGCTGGATCCCTTCACACAGTTGTTGCCAGTACTCGTTCGCACACTGTCTAGCAATGCGTTGGGTGTTACTTCGGGCACTTCTGAGAGCAGCAAGCGTCCGTTCATTAGGGCATTTTTTGTAAGCTATGAAGGCTTTTCGTTTCTCCTCGATTTGTGGTTCCATCCTTGATAGGTGTGCATTGAACCAGTCCTGGCTGGGTCGTTCCTTCTTGCCAAACGTTGACATAGCTGTACTGTAGATGGCATCCTTCATGGCGTTCCACTTGGCTGTAGCGTCATACTCAGGCAGGTGCTGGAGAGCCTTGTTCAGGGCAGACACATACTCCTCCACCTTGGCAGGGACTGACATCTGTGCAGTGTTTATGCGAGGACATCCTTTTGGTTTAGTGCGGTGTAGCACGTGTGGCTGTAGTCGCACTCTGCTGCTCACAAGGGCATGGTCGGAGTCACAGTCTGCACTGTGGTAGCTTCTGGTGGAGAGGACGCTGTTAAGGGCAGAGCGCCTGGTGATGACCAAGTCAAGTTGGTGCCAGTGATGAGATCTGGGGTGTTTCCATGACACTTTGTGTTGTGGCTTACACTTGAAGAAGGTGTTTGTGATGCACAGGCCATGGTAGGTGCATAGCTCCAGCAGTCTCTGGCCGTTTTCGTTGGTCTTTCCAGTGCCATGATATCCGAGGCAGGTAGGCCAGGACTCATGGTCTGCACCTACTCTGGCATTAAAGTCGCCGAGGAGGAATAGTGGTTCATTTTTGGGGCATCCTTTGATCTGTTCGTCCAGCTGCCCATAGAACTGATCCTTCACGTCTTCTGATGACGTGAGGGTTGGGGCGTAGACACTGATGATGTTGACAGGACCTGAAGTAGTGGTGAGGCGGACGGACAAGAGACGCTCAGTGCCCCCTGTTGGAGGTTCAACCGAGGCCAGGAGATTGTTTTTGATGGCAAAGCCCACTCCGTGCTGACGGGGCTCCTCAGGTTCTCGACCCTTCCAGAAGAAGGTGTAGTTTTCCTCTCTGAGGGAGCCACTAGAGGCGAGCCTGGTTTCCTGGAGGGCAGCTATGCTGATATTTAGTCTGGTGAGTTCTCTATCGATGATGGCCGTCTTTCTGGTGTCGTCCACTTCTCTGAGGTCGTCGGAGATGCCTGTACACATGGTGCGCACATTCCAGCTTGCAAATCGAAGAGCTGGAGTCTTCTTTATTGGTTTCTTGTTTCTTTTGTCTGGTGTGGAATTACCGTCTGCTTGTCATGCTGAACAACACACTGAGCTCCAGACACCCACTGGAGCAGGCAGACGATGGCGGGTCAACACCTTATTGACCGGGGGCTGCCCGGCTTGAGGCGGGCGATAGTTGGCCAGTGGGACACGATGATCCCTCCCACCGTCAAAGCTGACCCGTGGCGCCCCTTCCCTACGCCAATCGGGTGGGACTTATAACCCGTAAACTGTCAGCTTCCGTGTTGTTTCCTCACTCAGTAGCGAGACTGGAGTGTCCTCTCCAGGGCGCAAGCCTGGGCGTGGAATATGGAGATCCTGGGCTGCCCAGACGTCAGGATCCCCCTCTCGTCCTTGCTGGTGGGGTCCAAAGGAATGCTGAGCATGACATTTGGAACCAGTTTGGATGCAGGAGCTGCCGGAAGGAGGTCGTAGTCGACCCCCAGCCGCCTTAGGGGCTCCACTCCTGATTTTCTGTCTGGGTTTACTCCCGTAGCCTTTCCTTCTCCCGAAGATATCCACAAGGCAGTGGAGCCATAATCCAATGGATGGGACTTGGTTGGTTTTGAATCAGAGTTTCCTTCTCCTAGATGAACTGCCTGACAAGGCTAACGAGCTTCATCTGCCCGGGTTTGGGGTCAGAGTTTCCCTTCTCTTAGACTGGTTGCCTGCCAAGGCTAATGAGCCCAGTCTGCCCACCCAGTTATACCGCCGGGTACTCGGTCGCGCCACACAGCAGGCTCTGTTAAAACAGGGGGCACGGCGTGAAGGTGCTGCTGTGGACACAATAGTGTAGGAGAGGCCATATGCAAGTAACCTCCTGCCCCGCAGAGCGAGACAGTGGTCCTGCGGCGATCACTACACCTGGGGAAGGAGAGGCTATGAGAGACGCTTCACTTTCCTTTGGCAAGCGGGACGTCAGGCCCAGGCCACGCACCCCCCTATATGTGTTTGCGTCTATATATATATATATATATATATATATATATATATATATATATATATATATATATATATATATATATATATATATACTCTGTTTAAACATTTAGGAAAGGAAAATAATTACAGAAAATTAGATAAAGATGCTAAATTTCCCATAGAAGCACAAGAAGTACAACCTAAATCAAGCTGAATGCTAATTTTGTGTCGTACAACTAAACACGGCTGCATGTAACACTGTTTCACTAGACAGTCGCAAGATAATAAGAGTTAAAATAATAAGAGTTAAATAAGCTAATAACGTTGCCTCTTGGCGCTATAGTTGTAATAGTTGTAATGGGGACACGCTCGATTAAGGTTTGATAACTTATGGTCTACTCCCATTGCCAAATATTGTTTAAAAAATTACAAGAAAGTATTTGAATCTGAATTTGTGCTCTTTCCTCTTTTATTTCCGTACAATACAGCTAATTGAATTAAATGGGTACTGCTAAATTTTTAGAAAGACGAACATCATGGACAACATGATACAGATGCTGGAGGCCTACAGCAATAACCTGGAACATTTGGTCGCTGAAAGGACGGAGGAATTGGCACACGAGAAACGAAAGACGGACACACTTCTCTCTCAAATGCTTCCTCCGTAAGTAACCAAAGGAAACTATATTAATCAAAATAGCATATTATTTGTGTTACTAACATCATCATCGTTATTATTAGTAGTAGTAGTAGTAGTAGTAGTAGTAGTAGTAGTATTAACACGGCCTACACTGCAGCCGTAACGACGTATTTTAACCATTGTAATGTCACAGCGCACAAAACATTGTCATTTATTGACAAATGTTTGCCTTTATATATTTGTAATATTTAAATCTTTAGGGCAGTGTGGCCGCATATTTTATTATGATAATAAACTGCTGGCAATTTCTTGTTTAAGATGCCTTTTATCATGCCCCGAAATAAAAGTAGTGTATCAGTAGTACACCTGGATACACGTGTATAGATATGTGACATGACAAAGCCATGTGTAAGTAGTACACCATCATATACGTGTAAAGGTATATGACATGACAAGCCATGTGTAAGTAGTACACCTGCGTACAGAGATCTATGACATGATAGTCATGTATAAGAAGTAAAACAACACACACACACACACACACACACACACACACATATATGCTGTCGGGCATTTCTGCACACCTAAGGATTCCGTCACCAACAGTGACGCAAAACGTATACCAAATTCGACCGATTGACGAAAATAAAATACTGCAATGCTTACCATTTGAAAAGAGGCAATTGTCACCAGAATTTTCAGTTCAAAATAATATTATTCCTAGAGACACCGGATAACACCCATGTGTTTGCGTGACTCGCGATATGTCGGCCTATTCTGCGCATAGCTCTGAAAAGATATAATGTTTATTAATCGGACTATGGAAACGAAATACATTACTTTGGACTGTTTCTGTCAGCATATTGGTCGAGTAATTAAGTCAGGTTTATAGCTGGTTTTACAAAATTGAACGTAACAATGCCAATAAATAGCAAGATATACTAAGCAAACTTAACAGATTGTGTAAAAACTTGAGTAAAGTTCAGCATTTTATTTTTAAAACAAGTAAGCTATTATGTTAAAGAGAACCAACAATGAATAGGATGTAATGTGCTTACAAATTCTCGCTTATGGGGAAAAAAAATCACAAAGAATTTGGAAACAGACTATACGCTGGGGAATTTCTTAAGAATCACGTTCTAGCGGCAAGTTGCCATGTTGTATAGAAGACGATAAAACTGCGTGTGGGACAACTTCTTGCAAAATCTATGAATTTCCACTCATTAATCATTAGTGAAGTATGAAAATAACGATAAACAGTATTACTAATCCCCGTTTTCTAAATGAATTTAACATGGTGCACAATTAAATCTCAATCTCTTCTTTTTCCGTTTTCCCCTCCCCTCTCATGCACAAGGGACAATATATGCAGAAATATGGAGTGATAGAAAAAAAATTGATCTGGATTAAAAGCCTTGAAACTGAAATTGCACCAAGTAACCTACAATATCGTCCTTCATAACGGTATGTTTACACTTCCCTTGGGACCTGTCTAAAGCGTTTATATACTCAATAATACAAAGTTTCAATTGCCGGTCGACACAGTAAGGTACATGTCTTGGTTACGAAGCACACATATGTAACATATTTAAGGCTTTTTTTTAATAATGTTGTTGTTGTTCCTTAAACCTATCATAAGGTTCTAGAAATCAATTATTATTAATTAAAAAAGAAAATATCCAAAAGGCCGCTTTCTCTCTCTCTCTCTCTCTCTCTCTCTCTCTCTCTCTCTCTCTCTCTCTCTGTTGACCATCGTATCAAGATAAGCGCGAAAATCCTTGAACAGACGCGAATAGAGGATTTTCGCTTATGCAATACCACAACGTCTCTGGACCTATGAAGATCGATGGTAAATGTAAAGTCAAACCGACCAGAGAGAGAGAGATGATGATGATAATGATGATGATATTCTTTTATTCCTCCATTTTCTGAAGATTTTAAGACACAGTATAAAAATGCAATGAAATATAGAATCACAAAAATAGTGGATTCGTTACTTATTACACAACAAAGCCACGTACAAAACGTACAACATGCACATGTATATATTTATGACACAACAAAGTCATGTATACGTAATTCAACAGCGTACACATGTATATACACACACAGCAAAGCCATGTATAAGTCATACAACAACATATATATATATATATATATATATATATATATATATATATATATATATATATATATATATATATATATATATATCTGACACAATAATGTCATGAATAATGCCATGAATAAGTCAAACAACATCATACATGGGTATATTATCGATGACACAACAAAACCATGATTATGTCGTACGACAGCATACAAATTTGTATATAATATGACACAACAAAGCCATTAATAATTCATACGACAGTATACAAGTGTATATTATCCATAATAACAAAGCCGTGCATAAAGCATTTACATGTATATATCTATGACACAACAAAGCCGTGAATAAGTCGTAAAACAGTATTTACATGTATGTGTATATATATATATATATATATATATATATATATATATATATATATATATATATATATATATATATATATGACACAGTCCAGCTCTGTATAAATAGTACTACAGTATACACTTGTATTTGTCTATGACACAAAAAAGCCGTGAATAATTTATACAACAGCATACACATGTATAAATATATGACACAGTAAGCCGTAAATAAGTCATACAACAGAATACATGTGTATATTATCTATGACATACCAAGCCGTGAATAAATCATGCAACAGCATACACATTTTTATATGTATGATATGACAAAGCATAATAAGCCTTGTCCATTCCAAACATTTTAAAAATGACTTGAAAAATACCTTTTCTACATAGATCTGTGGCCGAACAGTTAAAAAGAGGAGAACATGTGCAACCAGAAACATACGAAGAAGTGTCGATATTTTTCTCTGATATTGTTGGATTTACTACGATAGCTAGTGAAAGCAATCCACTTGAGGTAATTTGAATTTCTATGCCTATTAATTAATAGCAATACGATTTAGGTAATTTGAATTGCTATGCCTATTAATTAATAGCAATACGATTTAGGTAATTTGAATTGCTATGCCTATTAATTAATAGCAATAAGATTGAGGTAATTTGAATTGCTATGCCTATTAATAAATATCAATACGATTGAGGTAATTTGAATTGCTATGCATATTAATTAATAGCAATACGATTGAGGTAATTTGAATTGCTAGGCCTATTAATTAATAGCAATACGATTGAGGTAATTTGAATTGCTATGCCTATTAAT
Organism: Sinohyriopsis cumingii; assembly: GCA_028554795.2. Lineage (NCBI taxonomy): Eukaryota > Metazoa > Mollusca > Bivalvia > Unionida > Unionidae > Sinohyriopsis > Sinohyriopsis cumingii. Next base: position 67,829,146 of record CM068841.1, read on the forward strand.
TAATAGCAATACGATTGAGGTAATTTGAATTGCTATGCCTATTAATTAATAGCAATACAACTCAGTCGAAATGCTTTATTTGGCTTGTGGCATAGCTTATTTTATTAAATGTTCGAGAGGTAGAGAAGCCAAAAGTGTAAATTCACTAATCTAAAAGACAGTTACATCATCTTGAACTGTTTGGCTATAAATGTATAGCGCAATTACTCATATGTATGTGTTAGAATCATTCGGGTCATGTAAGTAGATACGAAGCTTCCAGTGATGTGTAGCTAATTCTTTAAGCCTTTAAGTTTTATGAACCAAAAGCAATAGAGAGAGAGAGAGAGAGAGAGAGAGACTGTAGGAAAAAGCAATGCTTACCAAGATGAATATCATCTTCATCAGCGCATAATAGACATTAATCTTATAAGTATTCTTTTTTTATTAGGTTGTTGATCTTTTGAATGACCTCTATACAACCTTTGACGAAATCATTGGAAAGCATGACGTGTACAAGGTAGGTGCAAATTTGTCCAGAACAAGAATGGAAAAAATCTAGATCATAAAGAATATACTGATTTGAATTGATGATCCAGGGATAGATAATTTTTCAAACTTTGTTTTCCCACATTAGTTTAACAACGTTTCCAACAGAGTGTATCGAGTTAACTAGACGGCTTAGAAACCTGAGCCAAGTGCTATTTTTGTTTGATTTTTTAAAATAAATTGTTTTCATTTTTTTTATTTTTACAATTTTTTTTTTAAATAGAGAGAGAAAAAATCTGCACAAGATGGTACCCTATATCGAACCCAGGTGTGCAGAGGTGCAATATGGGTGTACTATGACAGTGGTCCTTCACTATAAATCCACTCACGATAATGTTACCCTTTTTATAATACTGGTAAGGTCATAGATCCCACTCAGTTGCTTCGATTTGATACTATAATTCCTGCTTAATGTTATGGTTTACTTGATCCATACAGTTTTCAGAAGGAATTATAATATGGCTTAACATCAATAACCGCCATAATTTTGTGCTGGGTGCACTATCATTACAGTTTTTGTTTAATGTTTTTTTAACATACCTCAATATAAGGGGGTCGCACTTATAACGCCGGTGACGTAACTTGGACTCCCAAGAATTGTTTAATAGAGAATGAGTAGTGAACTGTATAAATGAGGCCCACATTTCGCACTCATGTCATTATTCATTGTCCTGACGACCGATGATATTCACGCGATTCATTTATGTATTTGGGTCACCCGGATGGTCAAAAGGGCTCGCCTTTACAGATCGCCTACATTTCACCTCTGTTAAAGTGAGTTCAGGCCTGTGCTAGACCATCGTGGGTACGTGAGTACCTGTTAGCTTGACAGTAGGTTCCTGTGGTTCGGTGGTTCTTCCTGTCTCTTCCAGGCTCTTCCTCCACCAGATGTACTGGCCACCATGTATAGCATATCATTTGCTGAAAATGGTATTTACAAAATTATTTTATTGATATGCATCAGGCAATGTTTTGGTTTGCTTGGGCTACGCCCATCTTAAATTATTTTGCCTAAAAAGCACATTAAATGTACAAAATCCAGACTACTGGTGTGTCAGAAACAATACCTGGTTTGGATTAAAGAGCCCAGTTGGAGGTATTGTTCATAAAAGCATCATACAACAGATTCATTTACAAGATTGTATACTGTGTCAAGCATTGTCAAGAGATAAACTTCTCTAAATTGCTCATGAATCCTTGCTCTCAGTATAAGGTGTACAAATTTCGTCGACAATTGCTGCTTGATATCATGCTTGTACGTTCTTAAATTAATTTATAATGTTTCTTCATTCATTTATGACATTGCTTTCTTGTTTGTCAGGTTTTTGTTCTTCTTCTTTATTTTCATGCCTCAGGCACATTTTAAGGAATGTGAACAGTTCTAAATAATGGTTTGTGATCACCACTCTTATTACTTTTTTATTTATTGAATACCGAAACATTTTACGCATCCTTCAACTTGTGTCATTTTCAATTGATTTCATATAAAACAAAATGTCCGTTTAGTTTATGAACTACAGTGCTTGATGATGTTAATTATAATCTGCGTGTTTTAATACTAAACTGAATTTACTTTTACACAGGTGGAAACTATAGGCGACGCCTATATGTGTGTTAGTGGTCTCCCTCGTAAAAACGGTAAGAGGCACTCTGGGGAAATTGCCAATATGGCGCTGGACCTTCTGAGTGCAGTGACCAGTTTCCAGATCCAACACAGACCCAATGAACAGCTTCAGCTTCGGATAGGACTCCACATGGGCCCCTGTGCAGCGGGGGTCGTGGGGCTCACTATGCCTAGATATTGTCTATTTGGGGACACTGTCAACATGGCGTCAAGGATGGAGTCTTCCGGGAAAGGTATATTATGTTATTAGATAACCTACTGATCTGTGTCCAAAGTTAGCATAATGGCGTTTTAAAGTCTGCAACAAAGAAACCGACGCACTTACACATATTGCAAGACCCCTGCAGCCTTCAAATATGACATAAACGTATTTGAATAGAGCAGGGGCATTTTCATTAAATATTTATACTTTTAATTAGATTTAGCGGGTTTAAAATAATTTTAAAAAAAAACAAAACAGAAACATGATAAATAAGAGACTGTGAGGAGTAGGACACTCAAAAGAAATGAGTAAAATAGATAACAAGTCAGACCATGAGGAAAAAAATCCATATCCTGGACGTAGGAGTTTATGCGTTGCATGAGATTGGATCGCTTGTACTCTGTAAATGTATATGAAATTCTATTCGCCGCAAACATTCGATCCGTATCATCAACGTAAACATAGTGACATAGTGCACAAAGACTTTAAATACAAGTTTAACTAAGGCATTTCAATGAAGAGATGGTAGAAACTGAACCCTAGGAAATAAATGAACCTTAGCAAAACTAGCAGACTAATATTAACTAAAACTGGGCTTAGACACTGCGATAATTATGGGTTTGCTTTGCACCTTTACCATACTTGGTTCAATCCCCAGTTCCTACGTGCTCAAAGTTCACCAACCCAATATCGGTGGTTTTCTCTGGATTTTTCAGTTTCACCACCTTTAAGACCACATCAAGTTAAATTCAATACAGTAGTGAGTGCGTTCGTATAAGTTGGAAGCGTATGTTTTTCAATCGAATCTAAATCAGTGCAATTTAAACTTTAAACGACAATGTGTTGTAAATAATGACCTTATACCACTTGCTCGCGCGGGTTCCTCTACATATGAATACAGAGGATCAATAGCCAGACCAGAAAGATAACGAGCGGGTTCCTCTACATATGAATACACAGGATCAATAGCCAGACCAGAAAGATAACGAGCGTGCTTCCAGCCATTCAATTACATGAGGAGCAAACCTTTACTGTCGCTGAAATAAACAAAGGCTCACTTTACGAATGAAGTGATTAGGCAATCACAATACATATAAATGACATAAGAATAACTTCACAATCATGGGAAAACATTTATTTCGTCAGACCTAAGCTTGAAAAATGTGATTTTTATGTATGAAGAGTCGTTTTTAATTCTGAGATTTTTTCATGCAATTTAACCGAAGTTTTCACAAATGGAAACATTTACCACAATACAGGGTATTTTATTAAATGTAATATTACCCGTATCAGTTTTTATGAAATTAATATTACCCTTTTCAGCATTCATGAAATGTAATATTATCCGTATCAGCTTTCATGAAATGTAATATTACCCGTATCAGCTTTCATGAAATGGAATATTACCCGTATCAGCTTTCATGAAATGTAATATTACCCGTATCAGTTTTGATGAAATTAATATTACCCTTTTCAGCTTTCATGAAATGTAATATTATCCGTATCAGCTTTCATGAAATGTAATATTATCCGTATCAGCTTTCATGAAATGTAATATTACCCGTATCAGCTTTCATGAAATGTAATATTACCCGTATCAGCTTTCATGAAATGGAATATTACCCGTATCAGCTTTCATGAAATGGAATATTACCCGTATCAGCTTTCATGAAATGGAATATTACCCGTATCAGCTTTCATGAAATAGAATATTACCCGTATCAGCTTTCATGAAATGGAATATTACCCGTATCAGCTTTCATGAAATGGAATATTACCCGTATCAGCTTTCATGAAATGGAATATTACCCGTATCAGCTTTCATGAAATAGAATATTACCCGTATCAGCTTTCATGAAATGGAATATTACCCGTATCAGCTTTCATGAAATGTAATATTACCCGTTTCAGCTCTACATATCCACATCAGTTCAGCAATGCACTCAGCTCTAGAGGAGTTAAACTGGGGCTTTATGATGCTGGAGCGGGGAATCATTGAAGTTAAGGTATGCATAATTTCCCAATTAACATTATTTATAATTAACATTTCACCAATCAGAATGTTATATTGATGCAAATGAGTACGCGATTCGCTCATAGGTCATCCTTACAGAGACTTCCATTGTATATGACTATACTATATTGTCTCTATTCCGATTGCTGCTTTAGAAAGGCGGTGATCCACTTTAGCACAAAGGCACTGAGCGTTAAGGTCAATCTGAATCTATGATAATTCTTCAGAAGTGATAATTTTTTTGTTCTGTTTGATTCGGGTTAAAACAAACGTGTCTTTAATAGACATGGAATTATCCAAAACTGTCAGACATAAATATGAAGACATTTTGTGCTTATATCTTTTGAGGGTTTGAATAACGGGAAACTATGCGACTGAAGTTCCAGTCAAAAACAGGACTCTGGATTGTACATACAAATCGTGAAAAACAGTTATAAAGTAGACTAATATTTATTTATTGAAAGCTAAAGCTTTAGCCATGTTTGTCTGCATTATACGGTAAATGAACAAATACATACAAGTTGTGGTTGAGCATGTCTTCGGGCTTTGCCTGAAAAAGTATATACATCGAAATGCAGTGACAAAAACAAATGATTGCCAAGTGTACAAATTGGACAAGTTATCGTGTGAATACTACATTGTTATACAGCTGGTAATTCATTCTTTTGATACTTTTTAAAACTGATCGAAAAGTGATCAGATAGACTGGTTTTGTGTATGTTTGCTTTATAGTCGACGTATATTTTTTCTGTAATTTTTGCATGCTCAGTCGGAAGTTAATGTCATAACATTTGCTTCTATTTATTATCAGTGCCTCAGCAAAAAAGAAAACAGCACTGGTATTAAATACTGGACTAATTTATATTTATCACAAAATGATCATAAAATGTGGAGTAATGAGATGAACACATCTTAACGTTTGTTTTAGTGGTGTGAATCACATAATTAATTTAGATCAGGTCTACTTACAAAATGTCATAACCAAAACTTTCGATTGTAAGCATGAAGTTATACACTTTGTTTTCATTTTGAACATATGCAGGGTAAGGGATTACAAAAGACGTACTACCTTATTGGAAAACGAGGGTACACTAAACCAATGCCACGAACAATAATACGGTACGTACTAATTTTAACACTTTCTTGACTTTCTTGGTCTTTGGCATAAATTTCTGATATTTTAACTTCAGAACATCAATGTGGCAAAAAAGTTTCTTTTTTTTAATGAACAAAAAAGCCCTACTTTCAAGGTAGCATTTGTTTCCACATTTGCGTGCACCTTGTACACCGAACAATGTAACATTACATGCAACCTAAACTAGTGTACTAGTTGATTAGAACAAATCAGGGATGATTTTTGTTTTTAACCCAACTGTATAAGCTAAAATGTAAATTATTGCCGTAAAAAACAAAAAAAAAAAAAAAAAAAAAAAAAAAAGAAAACAAAACAATGCCTTGTATATTTTGCTAGCAACATTTTCAACAATCTAGTTTTAAAATGATCCGAGTACGCGTCTCTCAATTTTCATTACTTTTTCATGCATTGTACCGAAATAAGCTTTCTTCCTTCTGTCAAAATAATAATAATAATAATAATAATAATAATCAAACTAAATAAATACATTGTCAAATATTAATTATACGTACGTAGTCTAAACTGAAAAGTCTCTCTCTCTCTATGAAATACGCATAAAAACATACCTGGTATGAAGGGACTGAGAAGCGAGCTAGCAGATTTACATCAGGTTTGACATGAAACACATTAGATGCTATCACTTTCCTACTAAACCTATGTTATTCGCGGGGGGGGGGGGAGTCGGGGTGGAGAGAGTGAAGGGGAGGAAGGGAAGGAGTGATAGAGTTAAAGAAAATGTATGAACTTATTTTACATTCAATATTTGCAGGTTGCAAGAAAAGATAAAAAAGTACGAGGAATCTGGTAGACCGGCATCTCCCACTGACACACATATTTCCAATGGCAGTCAGCATGAGAGCACCAGTATGTATGGTAACGCTTTCAGACGAGCTTCTATGGCAATTTCTTTCATTAAACGTGTCGCATCTTTAGAAAATTCCCCTGCTGCAAGTAGAACACCTTCAGAGGTGTCAGTCCGATGTAGTGGCAGTAGGACACCGTCCGAGGTCACGGTTCAGGATCTTGATGTGTCATACGACTCGATGACCTCTGAACATCAACCTGCGAAGGAAACTCTGCGTCAAAAGGGGTCACTCGATAGAGCTCATGTATCGGACGACAGTGACAACAGTTGCCATGGAGAGAAACTTTTCGTTTCAAGAGGTAGTAAAAAAAATAAGTCAAATAGATTGACTATCCCTAAAATAGAAATTTCGTGATAAAATTCACGTGAGAAATTTCGTGACTTTTAACAATAATTTCGATGGAGCTGTCCGACTACATGAAAATCCAAAACCAGACTGAAGCTGATTCAAATGATCGTTTCCACCAGACGTAAAAATAGTGTCACGACGTTAAATGACACTGTTCACTGTTTTTGCTTTTTGTAAATGATGATTGTCGCCAAAATACAGACATATAGAGGATCTCCAGGAGTGTCTAGAATAACTAACAAATGATATAATTTTCGATACTCAAGCCTCCTCGCTACTGTGTTCTAATTAAGTCGAAATAGTGACCAGCTTTAATTTACATGTAGTTTGATTTGTACACATTAGTAACTCTTTATATTATTCAGCTGATATCGTTTTTAAATATAGACGTCCATTTTGTACAACTCAGGGGTTTTCTTTATCATCACACGACAAAATCCGTCCACTCATCTCAATTTGTTAGAATATGGACAGCATATCAACCGTCACAGTACGCATGTCACACACTGCAATCGCCTTGTTTACGTCCTTAATTGCTCACAGAAATGATGGAGTACTCGTTTTGCCATCTCATAGACATGCATTTCAAATATAACCCATCCCGAAGGCATGCATTTTAAAGATAACTCAGTCTCATCAAATAATCCCATTTAGCTAATTTGTTTCACAAAATTTGTTAGGTAACTGATCTAACTTTTAGAAATGGAAAGCTTTATTAGTTTCAATAAGTTCATGTTGCTTTAATTAATATTCATGTTACCACTGCAGGAAATGAAAAGTGCTTCAGATAATATGAAACAAAATTCATCGTTTGATTATTTGCTAGATGACAGAAAGAAAGAATGAAATACTTTATAAATAATAATAGCATGAAGAGCTATACGTTCAACTCCACGATCACTTACCTGGTTTTATTTACCTGCCTGAAGCTCTTTCCACCTCTATATGAAGTTTTCAGAATAGAATAGCCTTAGAAACAAGGCATGGCAGTTCCAAACACAATCTGTACGATTAACGTATGTTAGTGTCTCTGAATTTAATCTTTTTATAATTCCAAATCTATCCAGTAATGCGTTTTAGTTAATAAAGATGAAAATGTCTTCTTTGTCAATATTTTCACCAATTTTTCGTTTCTTCTTCTTTTTTTAGTTTAGTTAAAGTTGAATATTTACATGAAATTATCGCCAAGAGGTTTGTTTTACTTTGTTGAAAAAATACTTATTAAATACATGCCGTCTCCTATATGTAATCATAGATGAAGTTATTATAAATTAGTATTGCCATGAATTTTGTA